>JBBPDI010089103.1:0-12391 GCA_037974545.1 Cucumis variabilis
TGATTTAATTAATTATTAACTAATTGATTAATTGTTAATTAATTAGTAGATTTAGTAAAAGAATCTCATGATTCTCTTCTACTCTTTTTCCTATTCCAAGAAGGAAAGAAAATTATAAATATTTGAAAGAAAACAGTTTTCTTTAACCAATTAATCAAAAAAAAAAAAGTAAAGTTTTTTTTCTCTGCAAAAAAAAAATCTCTCAAATCTCTCAATTTTTTTCTCATCCCAATTGGTTCCCATCAAACCAACCAATCTTATCCTAGAGGATAGGAAGGTTTCCGACGGGTGGTGTCTCAATTTGAAGATTAAATTGTAGATTCAGATATGTCATCGAAAAAAGTTCTCGTATCCTATAAATTAAAAATCATGCTTAAATTTTATTTAGAATTTTGATTCTAATTTTGCCAATGTACTGGTATTTTAAGAATCCCAAATTAATTTGAAGAATGGTCATGTAAAATATTTCGCTGCCATAGGGCTTTTATCCCTTAACTCCTTATCTAAATCTTTAACATGATATTGGTAACATGCAATTGGGTTGACCTTCATTGTCAAAGCTTGTTCTTGTTTCTTTTGTAGAACTAACTTTGCTCATTTAGTCAATGTAGACATCACTTTAATGCCTTTTTCTTGACGCTTCCAAAACCAATGTTGTAGCAAAACTCGAACATGTTTAATGAGTGAAGCAATGGGCAAACCTCTAAGTTTATTCAGTATGGAATTCATGGAGTCTGTTATACATATTTGTTGTCATCATGTTATATCGTCTTTTGGGTAGTGAACACAAGACCACCGTGCTATTTTAACGTTGTTTAAATATTTTTCTGAACCATTAGGAAATACAAGAATACTTCTCCACGTTTCTAAGAACGTCGATTCACGATATGTTCTTGATACATTGTAAAAGAAAGTAGCTACTGTATCATTTTTATATTTATCATGCAAATTTTGAGTCAAATATTGGACACAAAGGGTGTAAAATGTGAAAGGTAAAACCGATGAAATACCCTTGGAAAAACATGTTTTCTGATTTGCCCAAAGCCTAGATTAGGCACCTCCCCTATTGCACCTTTAAATTTTTCTAAGAACCACTGTATAGAAGCATTTATTTCTCTATCAACTACTTCAAGAGGATAAATCTGATTGTTACCGTCTAAGTAAACGAAAACTATCAACTGACCCTGATATTTGTTCTTAAGAAATGTTCCATTCATGACTATGATCGATCTAATGCAGTTTAAGAATCCTCGAACACATGAACCAACAACCATAAAAAGATATTTGAAGAAACGATCATCTTCAAGTTCCATGTGAAATATTGTACTTGGATTTGTAAGTTTGAGTGCTTCACTATATCTAAGCAATAGATTATCTGACTCTTTAGGAGACCTGCGCACTTGTTCATATGCATTTTCTCTAGTACACCATGTTTTTTCATAACTCATATTTATGTCATAGTCTTGTCTCTTGTCTTCTATGATATCACGTGGTTTGTATAGATGACCGTCTCCCTTGAATTTAAACTTTATTAATTCTCCAATAATCCAAGATTTTGCTTGCCTATGGTCACGATTCAAAAACACAAGAGAACACGAATGAACTTTGACATACTTTTTAATCTTGAATATATTTGAATTTTTCAACCACACTTGTTGTCAATGCATCTAACAAAAAGAACATATTTTGTAGACTTCTTTTACTACAAACTGATTCTTTTTTTCATTGCCAAGATACTAAATCTCATTGAAAAATCTCTCTTGCAAAAAAATATTTTTCCTACAACCAACTTCTCACTTATAGAGCTTTATTCAGACCAATCACTTCTTTTTGCCTTCAACTTTCGGCTAGAAGAGTTGTATTGAACTTTAGCTTTTTCTTTGCAATCTTTTGTAGGAGGATCTCTTTATTGTGGGATGTTAAATGATTCATTATTCATCTCAACTGGCTCCCATGTAAATGTATTATTTTTTGAATCATATGACTCATATGATTCCCATATAGCAAAATTGGTCTCTATCATGTTATCACACAAGCCAACCTGAACTTCATTCTCATCTAATGTATCCATTGCAATTGGAAGATGAGGGTTTAAGCTATGAACTTGGTTGCTCCCAGATACTAAATTGTAATATTTGTTTAACACTTTCTTGCTTTGATTGCTTCTAGGCTCAAATGAGACGTAGGAAACCTCCAATGAATTTTCACTAAGAATATAAAACTTCAAAGCACGGTCATTGCCTAACTCAAATGGAAGAACTTCATTTTTCACTTTTATCACATATATGCATCTTATCTTTTTGTTGAACTATGTAGGGTCAACTTCTGCAAGGTTATATAATTCAGCCTGTAAATCTTTGTATGTTATTTTTTACTGACAACAATGCCTTTTAACATGGTTCATTCATATTTTCTTCATTTCCTTATCCCATACACCACTGTAACGTACTAAAATTTGAATGTGTGGCATCCTTAGACCACGTTATGTTGAGATTTATGTCCTAAAACTCGTAGATTGTAAATATAATTCATTAACCGTTATTAATAAAGTGTTATTATTGTAATAATTGTTATTGATTATAATATTAGTTTTGTCTTAATAACTCAAATCCAATAAACTAATATCCTAAGCTATTTAATGAGTCTTGAATCGTATGTAGAGACATACAGGGATTAATATTCGAGATCAGCTTAAAGGGTCTATAGTATAGGGATAAGACTGAGTATCTTATCCTGATAACACTATGGATACAACTCACTTTGTATTTGATACAAACGCAATGATCTAACGCGTTCATGTAGTTGACATACAAGTGAGGGTATTCTATGTAATGAGTTTGCATAAGACCGGACCGCAAAATAGTAACCACTAGATGTAACTTCCTTAACTAGTTAGGTTTCTATTTCACCAGGATAACCTAGGTAACTTAGTCTTAATCCTGAGTGTGTTATGAACTCTTGTTCACGAAAGATTGTCCTTTGATTTATACGTGTGAGAGTGACCAGATCACCGACTCAATAAGCTTATCATTTTAGGGATAAGACCGAGTGGAGAGCTGAAAACATAATTACACAAGATGAAATTCACTCCTTCCCTACTTTAGGGCAAGTAGATGAGTGTTCCCTTAAATGGTATCTCCAGGTCTTGAACAAAGAGTCATACCCTTTCTATAGCATGAGAGGGGTTTCTGTTTATTGGTAGGATCATAAACAGGTTGTTCATTGGAAGAGCACTGATATTTAAGGATTAGGGGTAACCTAGAGCTAAAACAATAAATTGACCTAGTTGGTTGTGTTACGTACATTCGTGAAGGACTAACTTACTGTTATTGGTCTATATCCATGAACACAGAAATATATCTATAGTGAGAAGAGTTTAGCTGTGAGTCTTTAGTGGAGTGTACACACAGTTAACGAATATTGATTAATGTGATTAATGAGTTTAACCAATTAATCTCAGATCGTTGTAGCTTCTGATCTGTAGGTCCATTAGATTCCATTTCTCGCTCGTAAAAGGTAATGAGATTTATTCATATTGGTTGTAATTTGAAATGTTCAAATTTACTTTGGGAATTAGTTTAATGTATAGTGATACATTATAATATAAAGTTTATCGAACTTTATTATATAAATTTAATTTTGAATATGATTCAAAATTAATTTATGAGAGATAAAATATTTGAATGAGTTCAAATATTAATTTAATGTGAATTGGATTCATATTAAAATTATTAGTTATGAGAGAAACTTATATTTGAATATGATTCAAGTTTAATTTAAGTTAAATTATATTTAAGATATTCAATTTAGCTATTAATTAGTTGAAAAATTAGTTAATAATTGAGTTTTATTTACTTAAATTTGATTTAATTAAATCTACAAGATATTACAGAGATATTCATTCAAATAAGATTTGAATGAAATATCAATTAAATATAATTTAATTAATTATATTAATATAAATCTATATGATAGTGAAGAGATATTCATTCAAATAAGATTTGAGTGAAAAATTAATTAGATATGATTTAATTAATTGTTAACTAATTAATTAATTGTTAATTAATTAGTAGATTTAATAATAGAATCTCATGTTTCTCTTCTACTCTTTTTCCTATTCCAAGAAAGAAACAAAGTTATAAATATCTAGAAGAAAATAGTTTTCTTTAACGAATTTTTCAAGAAAAGAATTCAAGACTTTTGCTCTACAAAGGGAAAAAAGTTTCTCTCAACTACCTCTAATTTTTTTTCATCCCAATTGGTTCCCACAAATCAATCTTATCCCAGAGGATAGGAAGGTCTCTTACGAGTTGTGTCCCAATTCGATGGTTTGCAGATTTAAAGATGTCAAGAATTTTGATTCTAAATTTTTGCCAATGTAATGGTATTTTAAGATTTCCAAATTAATTTGAGGAATGATTCTGTAATATCTTTCGTTGCCATAGGGCTTTTATCCCTTGACATTCATCCACCAGAAATACATCCAAGGAGTAACCATTAGTTGTTGACAACACATGTGCTTCTCGATTGTTTAAGTCTTATATCAAAAATCAAAGCAAAAGGTTAGGAAAAAAAAAGTGATAAATCGTTATAAAAGCTAGGATGAATTTTTTTATCAATAAAATATCTCTAATCTAGAAAAACAAAAACCCAGTGTGAATTCTCGTATAATGATACTTTCATAATAATGTGCAACTGATATGAGTGAATGAAAAAGAAATAGTTGAATTATTCTCAAGCGTCAAAGTCAATTATATTTCCTCAAGTTCTACAAACCAATGATTAAGAAATCAATTACCACAAATCAACCATGTAAGGAAAGAAACCTAAGGGTTGGAGAGAGGTTAGTATGGAGGGCGACACAGTTAGGCTAATAATGAAAATGCAATAGGTCCAATAATTACCTTTTGTGTTACAATGGAAGCCTTCTATCGTCTGCTTCATTATATGAACCACTTAAAATCATACTATCAAGAAAAACGTGATCATCATTGCCATCTGACTTAGTACTTATTTGCTACAAAATCAAAAAGAAAAATGTTAAGCAATAAAACCTGATCTGCAACATAAAACAAAGTTTTATATAAAAAAGATAGAACTCTATTTAATACAGTTGAATAATTGTTTGATAAGAGAGATGTCGTAGAGTTACAGAGTTTTAAGCAATCATTATGAAATGTTACACAACAATTGTGTATCTAACTACAATGAGACATATGAAGAAGCAAAATACAAAGACTTTCTATGAACATTTTAAACCACAAACTATTAAAATCACAACTAGCCTCAACATCCTCATGTTGATTTCAAAAAATTCTCTTGCTCCTCCCCAAGTCAAATGGCTTCACATAATACAAATATTTATTCTTCTTGTTTTAAAAATAGAAACAAGCCTCTTTATTAACGATAATAAATGAAACAAAAGCTTAAAGTACAAGAGTAGTATACTAAGAGAAAATATAGACTAAAACAAAAACAAAAACTACTAAAACTAAAACATAAATATGAAGGCAACTTAAAAACGAACCCAAATAGAAAAATAACGATTTAAGCGAAAGCACTAGCACTGATGGTTATGACCTCATATACAGTAATTCCAAATTGTCACTCCTCTCTAACCAGTCATCAATATGAAACTTATAATATCTCTCTCTCTACAAACCATTTTTCTAATTTTTGCGTCAGGTTATATGTTTTCCACCATAAGTCAGGCATAATGACACTTAAAGCAAAAAACTATAAAAATGTTTAGAACCAAGCAATATTGCTCATTAGTTTCATCTAAAAATTATACAAATGAAATTGAAAATATACCTCTAGAAAACGAATGTGATAAAAAGAACACTCATCTGGATCCTTTGCTAAGGAAGCTTTTGATGTAACAAAACATCTTCCACCTTCTCCATGTTAACATCAAATCTGTAACTGACAGAATAATTATCAAGAACTTAGCAAAACTCATATGTATTCTACAACAAAGGGAGCTGGGATATGGTTTCCATGGTAAGGATTGATCTTCATAAATGTTTTCCTTAGGTAATCAAACTGAAAACAAAGATTAAAAATAGAATTGATAATAGTATAGAGTACCCAGTCAAGAGATTACAAAAACAATGTAGTGTTTAGCTAGTGCAAGAACATCTAGCATAATAAAGCAAGATTTATACTAGTAAGTCCACATGTAAAACTCACTATATATATACATAGTGAGAGAGAGAAAGTAAGAAATTGTGATTACAGTAAGAGAAGTGAAAAGAATATACATGGGGACAAGAAAACAATCAAACCCCAACAGAAGAAAAAAAGTATGAATTACACAACTAAATCTTAGAAAGTCAATCAAACAATTGGAATCTTATTGTTATTAGAATATGGGATAAACATATTCTAAGTATCCATCTATTCATCAACTGCCACTTTGGTGAGAGGTCTTGGAAGGAAATTTTCTCCACTTTTGGTTGGTACATTGTCTTATCTAAGAACATTGTCAGCATCCTCTGATAGACTATCAATAACTTGTCATTCCATTACCAATAAAAAAAATGATAGATAATATGAATGCATTTGATTCATGCTTGATGACTTGGAAGGAAAGAAAAAAAATCATTTGTTCAACATAGAAGGAGCTCCTTTGATTGCTATTTTCATATCATTATCTAATATCTGTCTCTTTTGTCTAATTCGAAACCGTTATCATAACGCCTTTGGCTTGTGCTTCGACCTTCTTTTTGTAAATTCTACATATCAATGAAATTTGTTTCTTTATATGTATGTGTGAGGAACAAACGCATATGGCAATTCTTGACTTAAACTATGACAAAGTGAGCAGAAATACCTGAATGATAGAGGCGATATAAATCTTTTCCTCAAATCTTACAACAATTTTTCGTATCTCACACAATACTCAATCCCTCCTGATGAGAAACAAGAAGTTGCCTCTTCAATGACTCCATTCTAAAAGAAAGGAGGGAAATCTATAAAAGCTATAAAAGCTCAAACACATATATCCCAGAAAATCCAAGAAAAACCATACATTTTGTTCACAATTTGTTGTAAAAAATCGAGGTGCAATTGGAAGCTCCAATAATCCCCAACCTCGATTCCACTTTGAGTAGAAGTCTCCAACTATTTGTATCTATTCACAAGGAGTGGGATAATAAGCTGAATGAAGGCCAGATATTGGCAACCAAAAACCCTCTAAAAAATTGCAATGAGAGAAGGAAAGAAAGAAAGAACAATCTAGGTAGTTTAAGTGAGAGAGAACTTTATAGATACCGATTACGAGAGTAATGAATTTCGTACTTGATAGTCGATTACTTGCAGAAGCATACACAACAAATCGTCGCTAATCTAGCTGTCACTGCATAGCACTACGCTGTTGTGAGGCTGAGAATTCCATTCTCAAAGCTCAGGTCACTGAACTGCAAATCTAAGAGAAGAGCAAGAAGAAGAAAAAGGGAAGAAGAGGCAAAGAGATAAAAGAAGAAGAAAAAATCGGTGAAGAGGCACCTTGTTCTTCCTTGGGCGAGAGAAAATCGTCGACACGAAGCTAGGGCTATGGGAAATTTGGGTACTTAAGAAATTTGGGGAAGTTAGAACAGATCGCGTGGGAAAAAAAGGGAAATTTAGAGATATGGAGGGAGAAAGGATAGAAAATTTTGTGGGTGAATTTTTTTAGACCAAAAGAGAAAAAATTATTTAAAAATAGATAATTCTTTACATTTAAAAAATGTTAAGTAAATAAAACTAAGACATTTGACACTTTTAACCTGTTAAGTATTGATTTTTTTTTAAAAAAAAATTATGCATTTTTCCACATTTTTGTTATTCTTGACGTTTTTCAATATACTTGACAGTTTTTGTTTTTGTAGTAGTGTTAGTATCTCTAGCCCAGTCACTATCACAATAGCCTTCAAGCTTAATTCTTTAGATGAAGAATAAAATAACCCATAATCAATTGTACCTTTGAGGTAACGAAGAATTCTCTTTGGTACTTTCAAATGAGTAGTTGTAGGAGATTCCATAAACCGACTCACCAATCCAACGCTAAAAAGAATATCTAGTAGTGTCCAAGTGAAATATCTTAAACTTCCACTACAAGAAATCTGGCCTTTAATGTTGGTTAAAAACCGACATTAATGATCTTTATTCTTGGTTGGAAACCGACATCTATGCTAGCATTATTAAAGGCCTTTAATGTTGTTTTTCTTTGATGTTGGTCTAAAAACGACATTAAAGGTAAAACAACATTAAAGGCCTTTAATGTCGTTATTAAACCGACATTTTTATGGTGTTATTGAAGATCTTTAGTGTCGGTTGGTCTTTGATGTCGTCTTAAAACCGACATTAAAGTCTTGTTTTTGAATCTATTTTTAAAAATTTATTTTTATTTAATTATTGCATTATTGTCCATTTTTTATAAATCGACATTGGGTACGTGTAGATAAATATTTTTTTCTTACACCAACAAATCAATAAAATTAATATTATTTTAGAAACTACAATATTTTTCTTTTATATTTGTATACACAAAATGAAATCTTAATATTGTGTTTGTATATACATTCTACAACAATACATGAAACAAGATCCTAATACAAGACTTGATAAAAAATCCTAAACGCCTTCGTAGTCTTCAACCTTCAACGATCGCTTGGCTATCTACACAACCGCTTAGCTTTCAGCCCGATATAACTTCAATCATTCTACAAACAATATCTAATCAACCATATAGAAGATAAACAAGAGAAAATCCCCTAGCTTTCTCCATTACTATTTTATGACCCGAGCTGAACAAAGAAAAAACATAAACAAAACCATCAAAGAGAGACTTCCAAAAAAATGGGTTTTCAATTGCTGGCCTTTAGAGCTCAAAATCGAGTGTCTTCCAGTGGTATTTGAATGATCATGAATCTAATGAATGGAACAAAGCTGAACGAATCTTATGAACGGAGCGACGAATCTAGGGAACAAAAATAAAATAGGAAAGTGCTTCCAGTGAGCAATCCAACAAAATTAAAATATATCTTTATTTTAATAAACCATTATTTTCAACAAAAAGATTAATAAAATCAAATGTAATTTGCTTCTAAAAAACAATTCAGAAGTTTAATAATAAGTTGAATAATATATTTTATGGAAGTTATGTTAACCTTTCTTATAAAATGAATATATCTTAGCTTCCCACATGTGCACATACTCCCTATACACTAGCTCGGATAATCAGAATAATTTGTTTAAGATCATGATTCCCTTTCCACTAGCAATTAAACAAAATTATATAAATTCCAAGATCATGACATTTTCAAGGTCATAAAAATGATTCTTCAAACAATTATTAATATTGAAAATGATCAACAAAATTAAACAGAATAAATATCTTGAAGATCAAGCTCCACAACAAAAGATTTTTTCATGGAGTTCACTGAATATACGTTTGGTACTCGAGCACATCTTTCAGAAAAATAAACAACAATAGAATATGAGTCAACTCAACTCAAACATTTTCTCTTAATACGAAAAAAAGAGAAATAGTTATGCAAGCTCAAAGGTTATGAATCGTCTTACTTTCTAAAATTTTAATTGTTCAAGATCAAACAACAAAAAGAGGGATTAATTGTTTCTGTAGAGGACCAGAAACACCACATAAATTCCATTTCAATAAATTTCCACTCAAGAAATAAAACTAAAAGAAAAAGATGATAGAATTTTATAATATTATGGGAAGATATTCAACCTTACTCTCACTTTTGCAATCGAAAACTACATAACATCATTACTAAATAAGCTTTTTCCAATAAAGAGTGATGAGATTTGGCTTTAATTCACTAATGCACAAATATTTTATTCCTCACTCTCATACGCATCTACTTTCTCATTAAAATTTCAGACATACAACCGATAATAGAATTGACACAACAGAAGTAGAAGATAGAGGACTCACTCTTTGGAAAGAACAGGAATGAATATCTCTTAGACATTTTTTCAAACACCTTACCTACAACAAAAAAGTTATACTATGTTATGAAAAGTACTTTAAAGATTTATTGTCATATTTTCACTTAAGAGTTAATAAAATAGCATGTAAAATTAAATAACAGCGACTAACCTCATGAGAGCCAATGATCAAAACAGAAGTATCCGTGGGATGAAAAACACAAATATGAAGTGTGTTTGCAGTTCAACAGCGACATACCACATCAAGGTGTTGCTCTTCACTAATTACACATAAGGAAAGGAAAATTACAAAATCCATAATCTATTGAGAATTACAATCCATAATCTATTGAGAATTACAATCCAAAATCTGTTGAGAATTACAAAAAACATGGACAAAGGAAAGATATTTCTAGAACAAAAAATTTTAATTCAACTCAAGAACATAAATATTGCTTTCTTGTTGAGAAATAGTATCAATATTATCATCACCGTGCTTCATTTAGATTTAGAAAGAATTATAAAACAACGTCAAATGCGTAAGCTGAAATTCTACCCATCCTTTCCAAGAGTGCAGGTCATTTGCATCAGTTGCTACTATATGAATTGGCAAATAGTTTTTGTAGCTTTAAAAAAACATTGAAATTATTGAGGAATTTTTTTAAAAAAAAAGAAATCAAATTAAGGTTATTCCAAATACAGTTGTTACCATGTTATTTAGTTTTGTTTGAGGTATGTGTCACTGTCACAACAACTTTAAACCCACTATGAGACTTTTGCTAAGTGAAGTGTTAAAATTAAGTGGTAAGGACCAAAGACTTCTTATAAAGTTCAACTACCAAAATTGAAAACATCAATGGAAGAAATAGAGTTGATGCATTTATGGAACAAAATACATAACAAGGATTGAAGATGACATGCATTCAATGGTTAAAATAGAGAAGAGACTGTACCAAGAAGAGATTTAACTTTGTTGCTTTGCAAATGCCCAATGAAATGCCATTTCAAATGTTGAGGAAGCTGAAATAAAACCAAGAGGAAGAACACAAACATAGAGTTATTTGCTATAGTAAGAACTTAAAAATATAGCTACAAAACTAAGCTTAAGGTCAAATCTTATAAACATTACAACAATTAAAGCCATCAAATTAACAAAAAAAATTAACAAAACAAATTAAAGTCACCAAATAAACTAAACAAATTAAAGACTTCACTTACATAACAACCAACATAATTATTACTTCATTTACACAAAGAAGTAAAAAGCCTTTACAGATCTGAGACTTATCTTCATTAGAGCGTTCATCAAGCTAAGATATCTGCTAGAAAGGAATCAACCAAATTAGCCTACAAACCCCAAGTCATACTTACCAATAATGCCTAGATCAAGTATTCAATGAAACAATAATGTGATGAACATACTTACCAATCACCAAGTCATAAAATGATGCATGATACTTACATTATCTGGGCTCTTCTATATTAGAGAGCGAAGAAAGAGTTAAAAGAATGGTTGAGAAAGAGATTGAGCATTTACTAACTCATGATTTTCTTAGGAAAATGCTCTACGGGATTTGGATTTGAAGTTTAGAAGAGAGTCTATTAATTGGATTTGGAAGGTTGGTTTGTTTTTTCTTTTGAAATCTAATGATGATGAAAAAATGTCTTACCTGTAAAAACCCAACTTTTTAAAACTAAGCTGAGGTCATTACCTTAATAGAAATACACTCCTCTTAAACATTAGTCTTTATTGAATCCAACGAAACAAATAACTTCAAAGAAAAACTTTATTCGGGCCCTATTTTAATAAAATAAATATTCGAAGTACAATTTTGCAAAACTAAAGTTCATAACTCAAAAAAATAGTTCAAATCACAAAAAAAAAAAATCTAAACGGTCTAATAACCCAAAGAAAACGACAAGCATAAGCGGAAGCATTTTGAACAACAATCCCTATGACAGTCACGTCTCCTTCTCGCCTCTCGACGGTTTGCTCCCTTTGTTATCTTTACTTGAAAAACATTAAACATAAAAGTGTGAGTACAAACATACTCAGTAAGAGACCCACTACTGGTCCCGTTAGGGGAAAAATAAATTATTAGATCCCTAACGGAGTACCTTACACAGTCATAGTCTTGTGTTCCCGTGGGATACACATATCAGTCTAGTGTTCCCGAAGTATGCACATATAGTCTAGTGCTCTGAAGAAACACATATCAGTCAAATAATCCCGTAGGATCCAAAAAGTGATGATCCCGTAGGACACCTGTAAGGTACTACCCAATAGGATAACCAATAATTTTTTTCCCTCAGTCCAATCTTTCATCTTAACAGTCTACCTCAATACAGTCAAACATTTTTAACACATAACTCCTAATAGTCACCTTATTCTAGTTTAGCTCAGAGCCAGTCAAAATTTGTCAGTACAACAGTCAACCATTTAATAGTCACAACC
>JBBPDI010089111.1:0-12390 GCA_037974545.1 Cucumis variabilis
AATTTGAACATTTCAAATTACAACCAATATGAATAAATCTCATTACCCTTTACGAGCTAGGAAGGGGACCTAATAGATCTATAGATCAAAAGCTACAACGATCTGAGATTAATTGGCTACACTCATTAACCACATTAATCAATATTCGTTAACTGTGTGTACACTTCACTAAAGACTCACAGTTGAACTCTTCTCAATGTAGATATATTTCTGTGTTCACGGATATAGACCAATAACAGTAAGTTAGTCCTTCACGAGTGTTCGTAACACCAACTGGATCAATTTACCGTTTTACCCCTAGATTACCTCTAATCCTTAAATACAAGTGTTCATCTAATCAGCAACCTGTTTATGGTCCTACCAATGAAAAAAAAAACCTCTTATACCATATAGAGGGTAGGTCCATTTGTTCAAGACTTGGAGACACCGTTTAATGAAACACTCATCTACTTACTTTAAAGTAGAGAATAAGTGAATTTCATCTTGTGTAATTATGTTTTCAGCTCCTTACTTGGTCTTGTCCCCAAAATGATAAGCTTATTGAGTCAGTGATTTGGCCACTCTCACCTGTACAAATCAAAGGATAATCCCTCACAAGTAGGAGTTCATAATACACTCAGGATTAAGACTAAGTTACCTAGGTCATCCTAGTGAAATAGAAACCTAACTAGTTAACGGAGTTACAACTAGTGGTTACTATTTCATGGTCCGGTCTTATGCAAATTCATTGCATAGGATACCCTCACTCGTATGTCAACTACACGAACGCATTGGACCATTGCGTTTGTATCAAATACAAAGTGAGCCGTATCCATAGTGTTACCAAGATAAGGTACCCAACTTTATCCCTATACTTTATATGCTTTAAGCTGATCTTGAACATTAATCCCTATATGTCTCTACATACTGTTCGAGACTCATTAAACAGCTAAGAATGTTAGTTTATTGGATTTTGGTTATTAAGACAAAAACTAATAATATAATCAATAACAATTATTATAATAACAACACTTTATGAATAACGGTCAAGGGATTATGTTTACAATCTGCAAGTTTTAGGACATAAATTCTAACAGTTAATACTTCAATGAAAGTCTTTGGGAACTGAATTAATCCTCTATTGTGCTTATTGGTTTTGGTGTAGTATTTAAGCTTGAAATCAGTGTTTTTTAAAGTACTTAGAGTGTCACACTAAAGCACAATAGTCATTGAGAACTTATAAGTGTGGGGTCTAAATTTAACAGATCAAGCGACGATGAATCATGACGAACCACATATCCACGTATTTTTTTAGATTCAATTTATAATGTTTTTCATTTGTTTAATTTTGGTTTTTGTGTCTACAGGTACTATGGCATAATTTCCAACCAATTTTCACAAGTCAGGTAATTTTTTCTAAGAGTTGGACATACTATTTTTTTTGTATGTTTTCCTCACATGGGATTCTTGATAGGTGATACTTTAGGTTAGTCTCATTACTTGGATAACACTTTAGGTGAATTTCATAAGTTTACATGAGGTTGCACTAATACTATTTTTTTTTCTTAGATGACTCTAAACCCACTCGTAAGACTTGTGAGCACTCTCGAAACATGGAGTTGGAGAAATACGTCCTTAAACATGGAAAAATTCCAATCTCCATCACACTAAGAGCAAAGAAGTCAATCTCTCCACATGTTGTTTGGTTTAGCAACACTATTGGTGTTGCCGTTAGAGATGCATTTTCAGTCTTGTGCCTTAGGTTTGAGATGTTCCGTTGGAATATATTGAGATTGTTAAGGACGCTTTACAGGTAAGTTTACTAGGTTACATCCTAACCACATATACATAAACCTAATTCATTTGTTCTTTCATTTGTAGCGCTATTCCGTGCTAGATTTCACAAATCATACACTCAGTAAATTCGTTGAACATCAATGTTAGCATCTTTCAAAGAATACAAAGTAGACTTGCACAGATAGATTTGGGTAGACGATCAGACTATTCGAAAGGTCTTGTTGGGGCCTCAAACTAAAGTCAAGGGAAGAGTGGTAGCAATGCATCAAGTTCAATGTATCAAGAAATGCACGCTAGGGAGGTGATGGAATTAAGAAATATCCTTGAGAGCTTGCAATCCCAAATTGAAGAACAAACAAACCGGATTGAACAACAAAGAAATATGAAGAACAAAGAAGTGTGATGGAAGAACAAAGAAGTATGATGGAAGAACAAAAAAATATGATTGAAGAACAAAGATGTGTGATTGAAGAACAAAGAAGAACGTCAAAGATGCATGTCCGATAGATGGAAGAAATGAAATAATAATTGAAGAAATGACGAGCAAAAAGAGGACCTTGAACTTAAGATATGCATTTTTTAAATTTCTAATTATTTTTTTTAAGATAGATAAATTTATTTCAAATTATTGGTTTGAGCTATCTTGTTGTTATAATAACATTTAGTTAATTTAGCTTTTGCATTCTGATTATTGGTTCTGACTATCATGTAGTTATGGTAGCTTTTAGTTAAACCTAGTTTTTGCAGTTCGATGATTGGTTATAGATATCCTGTAGTTATGGTAGCCTTTATGTAACACCCTAATCCGCAAGACAACCAAAACGCAAGATGTAGTGCTAATAGGATGTGATTAGCTAAAACTTTGCAATTGGTCTTATTGCTAAGCTTACACTCAACTCTTTATAAACTATCAGCAAAATTCAAAACGCAGCGGTAGTCAATCTTGAACGCCAAAAATGATAAATAACATAATCAAATCGTACACTTCATTAATAACAGGCGTTTGGTAAGATTATACAATTATAACACTTTGACCAAACATAAATAACTCTTAAACGCTTGGTGGTTTTCTCATCGCCGCAAGCCCTTCGACCTTCTTCTCTAATTGGCCTAAACGTCTATTTCTAGAAGATGAGATTTTTAAAACATAAGTCTAAAAGACTTAGTGAAGTTTTATGAAATCCTTTTCACAATAAATCCTTTTTTTCAAAGCATAAATTTCAACACATATCAGTTTATCAATAAACACTTCATTTTGCAAAACGTATGTAATCATTTTTACAACAAAGTTAGATCAACTCGCGAATCACATCAATATTCATTTTGCATAAACACTCATTAGTCAATTATTCTTTTCGCCAAGGATCCCGAATCGTTCTTTACCTTGGTCTCATTAATTACCTCGTGTTTAGACTACTATATCAACAACATCCGAGAACATATAGATTTGTCCTTGTTGCTCAGACCACTAAACGTTATACGCTCCTTTCAACATGTTGTCACGTGCCCGAGACGACGCGGAGCGGTCGACATCCTCAAAAGAATTTTTTTTAATTTAAAAGGAAAATAGGAGTCGCTACCAATCTTTTTTTTAGGGTATGATTGAACACCAAAATAAAGTAAATATTTTTTAAAAAAAATGGTCTGCAAAAAATAGAGTTGGGTTCGGGAGTCATTTTTGTACGGGAAAGATATTAGCACCCCGTAACACTCATTTAGAAAACGGTGGCCTAACTTAAAGTCTTGAATGAAATTCATTTTTTAAAAAAAAAAATTATGACTTATTTCCTTGCTCATCAGTTCAATATTTGAAACATTCATCCCATGAAATAAGTTGAATAATATTCCATTAATTAGACTATATTGAGAAAAATTCTCCACCTTAAGAAAATGAGAAATTATTACAATTTCTCAAAATCTATCATAGACTAGTCTTCGAATAAAGATTTCTTTTTAAAATATTGATTAAATTCATTTTTTCTTGGAACTGTATCTTGGACTTTCAAATATGTGATCCCTCACCTCAAGAAATCTAGACAATCGTACTCCTAAATTTTTTAGATTCCATCTTAGGATTGTTTTTTTAGCTAAATAGATGTGAGTTATTAAAAAAGTTGATTAGGAAACTTTATGAAATATAGATTTATATTTTAAACTTTAAAAAAAAGCCGTTAAAAATGGTAGTTTTAAAGCAAAAAATTTTAAATGGTTAAAAAAAAGGAAATTTAAGAAAAAACTTCAAAATTAGGTCAATAGAAAATAATACACAATGTAATCAAATATATCACCCAACGAATTAAGTAAGTAAGATAAGGTTTTTTTAAAAAAAAAATATTGGAACTCGATCTTGGACTCCCAAAGAACCGATCATCTCACCTCAAGAATTTAGAAATAACGGACTTCTAGATATTTCTAATTCCATCGTCAGAGTTTTTTTTTTAAGGATAAATATGATTAAGAGAAAAAAATTAATTAACTTATACAAAATGTCGTGGTAATATTGCAAAGTGTAAAAACAATATTCATAAATTTAATACTACATAATAATAATTATTAAGCATGCAAGTAAGTAAGTTAAAATTAAAAAAGAAAATTGAAACGGTAGACAACAAAATAAATGAATAAATAAATAAAATAAAAATAAGGAAAGAAAGAAATAAATAAAAGAAAGAAGAAAAAAAAGAAAAGAAAAATAAATAGAGGTGTGGCGGCAAGTCCACCCATAATAATAATAAAGTAGTAATACAAAGATATATATATATATATATATAAAAAAGTAATAATAATAAGATAGTTAAAAGAGAATAAATAGTAATATAGAAAGAATATCAATAACAATAATAAGTATAATTATAAGTACAATAATAATAATGAAAAAAAAGTTGTAATAAATATAATTATAAGTACAATAATAATAATATACATTTTTTCAATAATAATGACCTAATCTTTTCTATTACTTATTCATTTTCTATATTTTCAGAAAGAAGAAAATAAAGATCAAGATTAAAAAAAATCTTATGTCTCTTTCTTTTTCTCGAAAAAAACTAAGGTTTTTTTTTAAAATAACAATAAAAGTAAAAGAAAGTAAAAAATCTTATACAATTTTTTTTCTTTTTTATCTTTGAAGAGAAAAAAAAGAGAAAAAAAAGTTCTAATCCCAAAGAAAATTACTCGTCGATGAGGTGTGGATCCTTGGGAATAAATCCCTACCAGGTGCAACCTCTAAAAAAGTCTATTTCAATAAGCGATTTTTTGTAAATGACAAATGTCCCTATTTATAGACATGGGGTGTACCACAAATTAAGAAAAAATAATAAGAATAAAATCAAATTTTGATATTATACTAATAAAGTAGATTTCATTTTTTTCCTAAAATAAAAGATAATATTATGGGATTTTGTAAAAATAAAAATGATTTATTTTTTCCTAAAATAAATAGAAAAATATTTTATTTAAAACAAATTAAATTTTCTTTTTCCTAAAATGAGTTAAAAAGATTTTCTTAATTTCTTTTTTTTAAAATGAGTTAAAAAAGAAGATTTTATTAATTTCTTTTTTTAAAAAAAAGTTAAAAGGAAGATTTAATTAATTAATTAATTAAAATATGTAGGATAAAATTAGGTGGCTACACAACGCATAAGACAGCTTGTTATCACCATATAGCCCCGTACACCCCATGGTGCTCTTGACTCTTTATGTGCACATAAAAATTAGCATCATCTTAAAGAAACAACTAATGGTTTGAAAACCATTTTATAGTATTGAAATCATAATCATGCTTGAAAACATATAAATTTTTCATAGAAAACTCTTTTGAAACACTTCTCATTTGAATTCTTCTTTCAAATTAGTAAAGAGACTCATAATAAAGTTTTTAACATAAATTCATTTGAGAGAAAAACACTCACAAAACTTTGAAAGAAAAGCACTCACCACATATTATCAAAGATCCTTCTCTTCCTTCTCTTTTCATGGAGCCTTCTCGCATTACAAACTGCAGCACTTAACACTTGGTTTTTCTTTTTCTCATTAAAGAAAAATAGCAACATTTTAGCTCTCTCTCTTTGTTTTTCAATAAAATCTTTATGCCTACTTAATGACTAAGTTATCTATTTATAGAGCCCTTAAACTGACTTAGTCTTGCTTAAACTCTTCTTAGTTTGCCAGTTTTTGCTTAAAACTTTACATGTGTAAATTTAATATTTATCCTAGTCATGCTTAACTCCTTAATCTTACATGTTAACCTCTATCAAATCAGACTTGACATTTTCTTCGTCATATTTTCTTCTCGCCTAACTCCATACTGCGAATAACTTCAACCACTTAACATTTCTCACGAATAACCTTATCGCGTGGTTATATTTTTACTACAAGAAACCTTCCTTGCAAATTAAGTAACTTTTACTCGCATAGAACTCTTATCACAAACTTAAACTTCAAGGCTTCCTTGCAGACTTCTTCTCTGTGAAACACTTGGTTCTTCTCGCAAAGACTACCCAAAACGCCTAGTCTAACACTTAGTCAAAACTTTCACTTCGTAACTTACGCAAAGACTCTTTCTCTTGAGAGCGTTTGGACTTATAGGTCCTACTGCAAATCCTTCTTTTCTCAAACTTCCTCGCAAATTAACTTCTAAACCACAAAACTTATACATAACCATAAAAGATTTTTTTCGCTTAATCCTTTTCGTAGATTTATTCAAACACCAACTTCTTAATACTTAGCCGAATTTTACTTCTTAATGCGAAGTCTTATTTCAAAACTTTAAAACTTTTTACCATATTTTAAACTCTTATACTCAAATTAGAAGCAGGTCTTACAATTTAGTTGAACTTACTTTTTGCATCTTTAGAGGTTGGGTTGTTTATGGGGTAGTTTGATCATGGAGTGAGTTTGAGGGGGGGAGGGGAGGCCTAAGCATCACTTTGAAAGTCTCAATGTAATTGTTACGTTGGGTGGCACGCCGAAGTGAGTTTTTGTGTAAGGAGTCAAGGTTTAGTGATCTATTGTTGTTACATTTGTAGAAAGAGTCAAAGTTGAGAGATTGAATTGTTATGGAGTATTTTGATCATGAAGTGAGTTTGAGGGGGAGGGGGGCTTATACGCCATTTTAAAGGTCTCAATGTTATTGTTATACCTTGGGTGGGTCACGTCAAAGTTAACTTTTGTGTAAGAAATTTGTATTCTAATATTGTTGTTACATTTTTACAAAGAGCCAAAGTTATTACATTGGATTCTTATAAGGTAGGTTGATTGTGTAATGAGTTTGTTGGGTTGTTATGGAATGGTAGGTTGATCATGAAGTTAGTTTGATTATTGTTAATGAAAAAGTTTTGATTTTTGGCATCCATTTTAGTTTATTTGAAGTTTAAACAATGTATTTTACTTTCATGGGATTGTTGGTGTGAACTTGTTTGAAAATGACATCTAGCGATGAGAGATGATGTATTTCTCTTTTTTATGTATTTGTTTCATACAAACATTTTTAAGACTTTTTTTTTTTATGAAATATGTTCTAATTTTGTAAACTGAATTTTGGTATTTCCATGTATTTATTAATTTTATAAATGTTTTTTTTAATTTTATTAAATTTAAATTGAATCGAAACTAAAAAAAGGTACCATATGTCACACCCCATCCTGCACGCATCCTTACTTGTCATACGAGACACGGTATGACTTTGAGTATCTTGACCCGTTAAACGCCAAAATACTTAGCTTGAGGTCTTTAAACTAGCTTTGCTTAATCGCCTAGCTTCTTTACCTTAACTTAAACAATAAACTTTAGGTAATAGGAATACATAACACAAAGAAAATATTGAATAAATCCTTTATTAAACTTTACTAAGCTTTTTACAAAAGCTTTACAACATTACATAAACACAACTCTTAAAACTTAGAAAGTAAAATGCCTAGCAGCTCTTCTCATCCAACAACTTCTCGGTCTATACTTACTTGGCCTTAACGTCTTGAATCTGGAAATGAAAGCTCAAAAACATAAGTCAAAAGACTTGATGAGGTTTTAGTGAATTCTTTTTGCGAAACACCTTTCATAAATATCACTGTTCACATCAAATCCCTTAAAGTTAACATTTTACATAAACACTTCAAATTACATAAACATATATTTCATGTAACCACACATTAGTCAAGTCATTCGTTTCGCCAAGGACCTAAATCATTTTCTACGCAAAGACTTATCATTTTAGGTTTAGACTACCGAGATGGCTTTCTCATCACCAACATCTGAGATCAATATCCCAATCCATTCCTTGTTGCTTAGTTCAAAACGCAATGCACATTTTTTATACATTATCCTGCCTCATTTCACCATGCACATCTTTTATACATGGTTGCCTTTACCCTTTATGTGTACATAACAGATAACTCATTTATAGGAAACAGACTAATGGTTTGAACACCATTTCTCAATCATTGAAATCACATAAAACATGCTAATTAAATCATAGCATAAGCTTTTCTTTTGCAATTTTTTGAAAACATTCATTTTGAAATTATCATTTCAAATCAATAATACTTTAAAGAAAACCTTTTAAACATATGAAATATTTTGGAAGAAAACATTTACACTACTAGGTTACTTAAATTTCAAAGACTTCTCTTCTTCCTCTTCGAACGTAAACATTTTGACAACACTTCAGTCCTTGAACTTTCTCTTGAATTTTGCAGAGTAACACAATCTAGTTGAAGGCCCCTATTTATACTACTCTTAAATCAACTTAGTCACCCTTAAACTCTTATTATCACGTCAGCTCCTACTCTTAGTGGTGCACGTGTAGACTTACGATTTAACTTAATCATGCTTAACTCAATCTATGCATGTGACCCATTAAGTAAACTTTAGAAATTTCTAGCAAGTTTCCTTCTCTTCGCCAAGAACCTAAATCATGTACTAACACTTAACCTTCAAAGGTCTTTTCGCATAACCCTTCTCGTGAACTAAATTAATTACCACCTTCTTACCGCGTAAACTTGCTTTATCGCCAAGTTTAACTTTTCTTCACCACCTTTCATTCAAAACACCCATTTCACACTTTACCAAAATTTTAACCTTCTAACTTAGGTATGGGTCTTACACCACAGGTTACAAAAAATGACAACTCCAGACGCACAAAGTCGTCGAGAGTTGGTACTCACTCCCGACATATCTAGTAGGCATTAGGAGAGAGTGAACGCCTGACATGTTCGTAGCAATGTCGGGAATTAAGGAGCTCTTGACTTCGTACTGAATGCACATCAGGTTCAGAACTTCTGACACACTTGATTCTTGTGTCGAGAAATCTTCTCCTGACGCATTTCTTCCAATTTGTTGGCGCCAAAGGTTCTTTATGCATCGGGAGATTCTTTCGATGCATTTTGATATATCCCTATGATTTGTTGCGTCGGGAGAGCTCCCATTTCTTGTCGTGTTAATGCCTATCATTTACATGCAATTAGAGTTTTATTGATCCTTTATTCCATTGTGCATGTCTAAAGTATCCATCACTGTTATGCAAAGGAGTTTAACAATTTTTTGTTAATTTAATTTAAACTTTATTTTGTTTTAATTGGAAAAATTATTGTAAACAGCAAGACTGTTGAAAATGTTTACAAAATATGATAAAATGTGTTCATTTTTGCTATATTTAAAAATGTCCCTTTAAATTTTAAATGGACATAGGACACTCCACTATAGACACATAGTGGCACTCTCATGAATGGTAGAATTGTGTCTAGAGTCCTTTCAACATGTTTTGTTCTTACTCGCATGTTTGTTAAGAAAATTTCCATGAGGTCACCTAACATAAGATTGCTTCAAGCTAAGTACATTTAACTCTAGAGTTTTTATGATTGAGCCACGGAAAAGGAAGGTACAACTTGTTGGTATAGGTAGAAACTTTTAATTCTTTTAAACATTTCTTAATCATACTTTCATATCCTCAAGATCTCCTTCATTTAGATGTGACATCAGTTCATTCATGTTTCTCTCTTAAAGTCGAGGTGTTACAACATTTAAGGGAGCAACCTATCTACTTATCTTAAAGGAAGGAAAAAGTGAATTTTATTTTGTGACATTATGTTCTCCGCTCCCAACTCAATATCGTCCTCAAGACAGTAAGCTTATTAATTCAATAACTAGGGTCACTTTCACCAATACAAATCAATGAACCTTCATGAGCAGGAGTTCATAACTCACCCAGAATTCAAATCTAGTTACATAGTTATTGTTTGAAATATTAATCTCTTTAATTAACAATGTTATAACTAGAGATTAAATATTTCAAGGTCCAATCTTCTACAATCTCATTGTATAGGATACCCTCACTCACATGTCTATATATGAACGATTTGGATCAAATCCTTTGTAGCACTTACAATGATAAAAAAAAATTAAAAAGTATCCGTATTATTAGTATTTGGATGAAAATTATTAAAACCTTATTCTAAAATATTCCTACATTTTTAAAAGTTATAAGTACTTTTAATCTTTAAAACAAAAAAAAAATGCTTTTAGCATAGTCAATTTTCTTTAAGTTTACTTGAGTGGGAAAACAACCAATTCTAATATAGATACCCTTCCTTTTCTTTTACGTCATTATACAATCTCACTTCTCTCTCTCAATTGTCCAATTAGTACACTAAGCTTTTCAACAACCAAACATAAACAAAAACTCCAAACTACACATGATGAATAATCAAATAAAAAAAGACAAAAGGAATACCAACTTCAATCATTTTGAAATCTTTATAATTTATCACTAATTTTTTGAGGAGAAATTTTTATGACATTTTTGCCATTCTATTGCATTATTTTCTATTATTGCATTGGTAACAGTTTTGTTTTTTCACTTTCATATTTTAATGGTAATTGAAGAATAAATGAGATGATTTTATAAATATCTTATGAATTTATTAGGTTAATTGTAACTTATGAACCACTTATAGCTCAAGAAAACCAAAAGTTCATCCAACTTCTAAAATAAAAATAATCAATAATTTATATTCATCTTTTATCTTGTTCTATTTGAAATTATGCTAATTGAAAAAGAAATTAGATGATTTATAAATATCTTATTAGATAATTATGTTAAATTTGTAACTTAAGAAAATCGAAAAGTTTATCCAACTTTTAAATACAAAGAATTAGTAACTAAATCGGTTAATTAATCTAATTAACAAACCTTTAGAAATTCTTAAATAGCATCAATTAGTTGAGTTTTGGATTGCTATAAAAATCCAATTTTCTAGATCCCAAGTTTGCAAACAAATTGGATAGCATTCCACAATGAAAATATCTTTGTTTGCATGTTTCTAATCCTATAGTTTCAAGGTAAGCCTTTTCTTTTCTTTCTCTCTTTTTAATTTATATTTATTTATTTATTTTTGTTGTTGTAAGTTTTCCTAGATGTGTTTGTTTTAAGGGTTATTATAATGGATGACCAATTTAGCAATAATAATTAAGGATATAGCAATATATTTTAAAAAAATTGCAAATATAGGAAAATTATCGCTGATAGACATGTATCACTGATAGACTCATATGGATCTATCAATGATAGACCAAGATTTGCAACATGGTCTATCACTGATAGACTTATATCATTGATAGAATTTGTCAAATTTTGCTATATTTGTAAATTTTTTAAAATGTTGCTACATACTTAATTATTTTGATTCTAATTGCTAAATTTACAACTATCCCTTGTTTTAAAATTATATCTCTGAAAAAAATTTACATTTCATCAATGTTTCAAGTTGATATATAAAAATTACACTTTAGAACATCTTCATTAACTGTTGAGTTTCTAATCAATCTATCCACCAAAGGCTAGAGTGATCAAATCGATAGGTTTCTAGATTTGGTCTACTATGTAAATTCATAGGTATCAATAAAAGTGAAAGCATATTCGAAAGTTCATACAAACAACAATAGAACAAGACCCAATAATAAAAAAATACATCCTTAAATGATAGCTATTTGGTAGTAATTTATGAAATAATTGTTAAAAAAATTCCACCAATTGACATGTGTTTAAGAACATCTACATGTACTTGTATAAAAGGAAAACTTTGTGTTTGCCTCTTGATTTATATTTTTATTCCATTGTCAACTCTCTTTTCTAAAAATTTATAAAATTTAGTATAGAAAACAAATGTAATACAATTATCTCATGTTTTTAACCGTGGTAAAATAGAATTGTTTAGCTTTCATATTGCTATCATAAAAAATAATTTAGCTGATGAAATAAAAACAAAACACAAATAGGACGGACTAGTTATATATAAATAGTTTAAACTTATAAAAAAATTAGTGAAGAAAATAATTACCTATCAAATAATTTCATGAATAGAGTGTAAATTTAATGTTTAAAAAAAAGATGTCAATCAGTTTGATTTTGGGGGCAAAAGAAAAAGTTAGTTGACATCAAACTTTGAAGTTTAGATGGAGAGTGTATTTTTCTTATTCAATCAGTTTGTCAACAGGTCGCTTTCAAGTAAGGTTTCAATTTCCCATAAAAGAAAACAAACTGTCTAATGAAACAAACAAACTCTTCAAGAAATCTAAACTTCAAAGTATTCCAAAACCTCAAACTCTCTTTTAAATCTCTCT
>JBBPDI010089125.1:0-28456 GCA_037974545.1 Cucumis variabilis
TAGTTTGAACTTTATTTTGTCTAAATTATGTACTTAACCATTCTCTCATAACTTACATAAAATTTTATTTCTTGTAGGGTCAAATGCCGACACTTAAGTCCCAGCCTACATAAAATTTTATTTCTTGTAGAGTCAAATGCTGGCACTTAAGTCTCAGCCACTTTCTGATGATGATATTTGCGAGATCATTTTGGGTTAAAGTCCAAGTTACTCAAAAGGTCTTGGTTGGGGACCCAAGCCCAAGTCCCGCCACAGTGCAGGTAGCACTTGTTCTTCACATTCTACCGCGGTCAAAGAAGCTAATGCAATCCTCATTGAGCAACAACAACTTGAGCTTCAAGAAACCAGACGTATGATTGAAGAGTAGAGAAGGTTCTCCGAGATGCAGTCTAGACAAATGGAAGAAATGATGAGGAAGATTGAAGAATTGAGTCGGGGACATGGAGGAGGAGGATCGTGAGGCGTCCGTAGCTTTCTTGCCTTATTTCTTTCTTATTTTAAGTTGTTTAGACTTAATTATCTTGCTTATTTGTACTACTTTGATGTTTGAACCTTTTTTCATATTAATGTAATTCTAATGAAATTTCAGTTTTGACTGTTTTCGTTATTCAGTTTTCATTTAAATTTAATCAAAATTGAATAGTGAAAATAAAATAAATAAATAATTTTTTTTAAAAAAAAAACTTAATATGAATTCTCGATGCATTTGATGCACCAGAAATACCTGACTACCGATGCATTGGATGATGCATCGGGATTCATTTTAGCAATGCAACATTGCCCAACACCGATGATGTGTTGCCAATTTTGCACCCTCGATGCCTCGAGACGTTGCGAACCAAACGTCAGGGTATACGAATTTTTGATGTACATTATAGATGCATCGAGGATGGTTCTCCCAACACAGATCCACTAATGTGGGTCCTAAAGTTGGATTGTGCATCGAGAGACTCACTCCCGATACATCATGTACCTATTTCTGACACATACATGCATCGGAAAATACCCAATTTCCTATAGTGCTTCCATAAAGGAGAAAAGCACGTGTCAGGCCTCGACAGCTACAAGACCATCAGCCTTTGAAAGACTAGGTGTGTCTAAAAAGAAAAATGTACAAGAACCCCGTACTTCAATTTTTAATCTTCTCGAGGATGGAGGCTCACATGTCAACATTGGTCTCAGCGTGGATACGAAGAAAAAGGAACCAACATCTTGTGCGTCAGTTTGACGTCGAATTAAGCATACAGGCATCGAGAATTGTCATAGTAACGGGTTTCCTTGCAAGACAAAAGGAGAGGGAGAAATTCATAGCAATGTTCCTTCTCGAATGAAAAGAAAAACCTTTTTTACTCTCAATACAAGTCAAGGTTCGTTGAAGGTAAAAAGACATAATGTTATACTAACGAATCTTGAGCTAAAAGAGGTGAACCTTGGTACAATAGAGGAGCCACATTCGACATTCATTAGTGCATCCCTCCCTAATGAGGAGGAGAATAATTACATGAGTTTACTCACCGAGTACAAGGACATATTTGCTTGGTCGTATAAGGAGATTCTAGGACTCAATCCAAAAGTAGCAGTCCATCATCTTGCAATCAATCAAACCAGGGTATCGACTGAACGAATAGCAAGGTCCATCATTTTGAATTCGAAATAGAAATCAACAAGTTGATTGAAGAAGGATTCATTCGCGAGGTCAAGTACTCAACAGGATAGCAAGCATTGTCCCTGTAAGAAAAAAGAACGGATAGCTTTGCGTTTGTGTAGACTTTTGCGGCCTGAATAATGCATGCCCTAAAAATGATTTTCCTTTGCCCATCACAGAAATCATGGTTGATGTGACTATTAGGCATGAGGCATTATCATTTATGGATGGGTTGTCTAGATATAATCAAATACGAATGGCGCTCTCAGATGAAGAAATGACAGCTTTCAGAATTTCAAAGAGAATATACTGTTACAAGGTGATGCCCTTTAGATTGAAAAATGTTGGTGCTACTTATCAACGCCCCATATAGAAAGTGTTTGATGATATGTTGCATAAGTACGCCAAATGTTATGTTGATGACCTTGTAGTCAAATCAAAGAGACGACAAGACCATTTGAAAGACCTAAAAGTTGTGTTCAAACGCTTGCATAAATATCAACTAAGGATAAACCCTCTCAAGTGTGCGTTTGGTGTGACTTCAGAAAAGTTTCTTGGTTTCATTATAAGACATCGAGGGATCAAAATAGACCAGTCTAAGATTGATGCCATTTAGAAGATGCCAAGACCTAAAAGTTTGCATGACCTAAGAAGTCTTCAGAGACGATTGGCTTACATTTGAAGGTTTATCTCTAACCTAGTCGGTCGATGTCAATCTTTTCAAAAATTGATAAGAAAAAGAGAAAATTTTGTGTGGGATGAGGCTTGTCAGAATGCTTTTGATGACATAAAAAATACCTACTTACTCCCCAATGTTGAGAACTCCAGTACCTGGCAAGCCGTTGATACTGTACATTGCTGCACAAGAAAGGTTCTTGAGAGCGTTACTGGCATAAGAGAAGGAAAAGGGAAAGAAGTGTGCTCTCTACTATCTAAGAAGAACGTTAGTTGGGGCTGAAGTTAACTATTCTTCTATCGAGAAGATGTGCCTCGCACTTTTCTTTGCCATTGATAAGTTGAGGCATTATATGCAGGCCTTCACGGTTCATTTAGTGGCAAAAGCAAACCCTATAAAGTATGTTCTATCCAGGCCAATCATCTCTGGACGCTTAGTCAAATGGGCAGTTCTACTCCAACAATATGACATTGTCTATATTTTCCAAAAGACAATAAAAGGGCAAGTGTTAGCAGAATTTTTAGCAGACCACTCAATTCCTTCGAATTGGAAGTTATGTGAAGACCTGCTAGACGATGAGGTTTTTTTCACGGAGGTTATAGAACCTTGGACTATGTACTTCGATGTTATAGTGCAAAGAAGTGGTACGGGGGCAGACATCATTCTCATTTCTCCTGAGAAGCATATGTTGCCTTATAGCTTTGCACTCGCTGAGTTATGTTCGAACAATGTGGCTGAATATCAGGCTTTGATAATTGGCCTTCAAATGGCATTGGAAATCAGAGTATCATTCATAGAGATTTACGGCGATTCAAAGTTGATAATCAATCAACTTTCGCTCTAGTATGATGTGAAACATGAAGACTTGAAGCCATACTTCGCTTATGCTCGACAATTGATGGAAAGGTTCGATAGTGTGATGCTGGAACATGTCCCTAGTGTAGAAAATAGGAGGGCAGACACATTAGCAAATTTAGCCACTGCCTTGGATGCTAGATGATGTAACTTTGAACATACCACCCTGTCAACGATCGATTATGCCTCTAGTTATGTCTGAATGTCAGGAAGTGAATGTGACAACATTTCATTTGATTGATGAAAAAGATTGGCGTCAACCCATCATAGAGTATCTTAAACATGGAAAGCTTCCAAAGGATTCCCGTCATAAAACTGAGGTACGAAGAAGAGCTGCGCACTTCATTTATTACAAGGGAACCTTATATCGTCGTTCTTTTGAAGGACTTTTTCTTTGATGCCTTGGAAAGAAAGAGTCGATAAAAGCTCTAAAGGAAGTACATGCAAGTATTTATGGAGCACATCAATCGAGACCAAAGCTTCAATTCCAGCTAAGAAGAATGGGCTACTACTGGCCTAAGATGATCTAAGACTCAATGGACTATACAAAGAAGTGTGAAACTTGTCAATAAAATGCAAACTTCATACACTAGCCTCTAGAGCCTCTTCATCCAACTGTGGCTTCTTGGCTGTTCGAGGCTTGGAGACTCGATCTGGTTGGTCCCATTACACTAAAATCATCGGCAAGACATTCTTATATACTGGCAGCAACAAACTATTTTTCAAGGTGGGCTGAGGCCATTGCCTTGAGAGAAGCCAAGAAAGAAAACGTGGCAGACTTTATTCGAACACACATCATCTATCGATAGTATCCCGTATCGAATCGTGACAGATAATGGAAGGCAATTCTCCAATAGCATGATAGACAAGTTATGTGAAAGATTCAAGTTCAAGCAATAAAAGTCATCCATGTACAACGTAGCTGCAAATGGACAAGCAGAAGCATTTAACAAAACGTTGTGCAATCTTTTGAAGAAAATTATCTCCAAGTCTAAGAGAGATTGGCAAGAAAGGATAGGTGAGGCATTATGGGCTTATCGAACTACTCATCACACTCCTATAGGGGTTATACCATATTCGCTTGTTTACGGTGTAGAGGTTGTCCTTCCTCTCGAAAGGGAAATTTCGTTGCTAAGAATGGCAGTACAAGAGGGACTGACTACTGAAGATAATGTGAAACTGCGTCTTCAAGAGTTAAAAGCACTTGATGAAAAGTGATTAGAGGCTCAGCAAGCATTGTAATGTTATCAAGCTAGAATGTCCAAAGCTTTTGATAAGCACGTTAGACCTCGCTCCTTTCAAGTCGGTGATTTAGTACTTGCTGTAAGAAGACCAATCATCACAACAAGGTATACAGGAAATAAGTTCACACCTAAATGGGATAGACTCTACATCGTCAAAGAAGTTTATATAAATGGCACATACAAGATCGTTGATCAAAACGGACTACGAATTGGCCCAATAAATGGCAAATTTCTTAAGAAATTTTATGCTTAACCTTGTTATGTAAAAAAAACAAAGTTGAACTACGTTATGACTTGATCCCTATATTATAAAGGGTACATAGACA
The DNA here is from genome assembly GCA_037974545.1 of Cucumis variabilis. Classification (NCBI taxonomy): domain Eukaryota; kingdom Viridiplantae; phylum Streptophyta; class Magnoliopsida; order Cucurbitales; family Cucurbitaceae; genus Cucumis; species Cucumis variabilis. Next base: position 4,747 of record JBBPDI010089125.1, read on the forward strand.
GCTTAAAGGAAACTTTAAGTCTAGTCCAGCAAAAAAAAATTGAACTACATTATGCTTGATCTCTATGTTATACAAAGGGTACGTAGGTAGCTTAAAGTTTACTTTACTCTAAGTTCAGTCACATGAAAAAAGAAAAAAAAGTACCATGCTTCATTGTCATCTCACATGTAAGCAATACAAAGTTTATGGACAGTCACACTAGAATAAAAAAAAATCATTCAACAAAATCTTGCATTTACAAAAATTATAACAAAAAAATGGCAAAGGGGGACAAAATCAAAGCTTCCACTTGAAGTTCTTAAATTCTTCAGGTGCGAGCTTCATACTCTTGCGAACTATAGCTAGGGCTTCAATGGCTTCTTCAGTTATGGTAGAGCATCTTGAAGCTTGGCAACCTCTAGCTCTTGCTTGTTTATGGCTTCAATTTTCTCATTAGATAAGATTGACAGCTGTTCAGACTCAGTATTTATACTCTTAAGTCTGCTCTCTAGTTCCTTCTTTTCCAAAGATAACTTTGTAGCCCTTTCATGAATGACTTCAACATCTCTTCATAGTTGGTCTGTCAAATTGGATGCTTCTTTAATAACAAAAATCTTTGTCTCTAACTGATGAGCCTTCTCTGTCGACTACAACTGTGCAGAATATGAAGATTGTACATCGTTGAAGCTGTCTAATCTCTTAAGGTAACTATTCAAATATTCTTCAAGAGGAGTCAAGCCATCTGCATGAATCTTCACAATACCTGAGAGAACTATTGCTATTTCTAGTCTAAGTCTTGGGATATACTCTAAAGGAGTGCGCATAATCTTGTCTTGAATGTCCCCTCACATACACAAGGCTGTTTTTTGAAAAAAGTTGAAACTACATTTTCACCAATCCACTGAGAAGGCTCAGGGTGTTCTGCTATCCGTTGCATAGATGCACCTAGAGACGACTCAGAGATCTTGAGAGAAGCATGCATGGATGTAACTTTCGCTGAAGGCACTGTATGACATGCATCTCCTATGGGTGGAGGATTCTCGATGTCTTTGCCACCCATTTTTATTTTTTCTTGACGAATCTCCTCGAGAAGAGCAGAGAGACGTAAGGATTGTTCAGCTGATTTTGTAGCTGGTGTCTTTAAAATACCAATTTTCTCAATGGTCGTATCAGCTATATGAGGTCCTGTTAGAGATTCATCACTTTCTACATCTATAAGTCCTTCAAGATGATCGTCCAAAGGTGATTGCAGAAATAAATAATGGATAAATCACTCACGAAGAAGATGAACAATAAAACAAAATCTATTAAAGAAGGAAAATATGCGAACCAGTGGTGGGACATCAGGAATTCCCATAGCACTCGAGCCCCTTCCACTAGAGTCATCACCTGATTTCTTCGTTTTCTTCAAAGGTCTTTTCTAATGACGATCACTTTTGCTGCTGTCACTTTCCTCTTTATACTCTGGCACATCTTTTTCGAGGGTAGAAGACATCACTTCAACCAAACGAATTTTCTTTCCACTCTGGTTGACCTCTCGGTTCTTGGGTAGTTTCGGTTGCAATGGGGAGGAATAGCACTGCTCATCAAATGGTGTCTATTGTCCTTAAAATAGGTCCCATGCTTTGTGGCCCACCAATTTTTAAATCGGTGTGTGACATGCTTGCAAGGCTCTAACGAACAGACAGACAAGTATAACTCAGATAAAGTGTTACGCCTCACACACAACCCTAATGATGTAATATGTTACTCAATGAGATTGCAGGTGGCATGTCTCCTTATATCATTGTGGATATCCTGGTAAAAGCCAAACTATCTTCAAAATCGATATGGACTATATGATGTTACAATCCAAATATTTCCACAGAGGGATGACACGTAGCAGGAACGCATGCTTGCAAAATAGGAAGTTTGCAGAAACGACGAATCACGAGTATCAATCATGCGTTCATGTTTATTCCGATTTTGAAGACTCGCATGCCATTGGATTATTGCACCATTATGAATCAGTTCTCATGTCTCAAACTCTCCAAAATAAATAGACCCACCTTCGTTGGAGAAGTTAGCCATCTTAGGACCTCGAACTTCTTAGGGAGTGGGTACTGAGTGCAAAAATAATGAGCGACCAGCCTCACGTAATGCATGGAAAAGTGAAAGTCCATGAGTCCTATTAGATTCGAGGCTTTAGTTATTAAACTTAGCCTATAATAAATATTAGCCAAAATTGAGACTGCAAGACTATAGATAGATCCGTCAGCTTCTGAAAGACTGAAGACTTAGAGGATTAAACTTTCCTTGGATTCCAGAAGATCGAAGTTCAGATCGACTTGCAACTGCAACATCCTGAATATCGAAGATCGAGAAATTGTATGTGTTTAACATGTATTAAGAGAAAGCATCAAAGGAGTAAATATTAGAGATTATATCCGCTATATTCATCAATATACAAAGTTCAATTCTACAAATTACATTTCTTCAAAATCTCGTGTGAACAAATCTAATTTTAATTTTTTTTCAAACTTTATTTGGTTGTTTCGAATATAAAAGATTGTGAAAAAAATCCTATGGATATTGGATAGCCAAATCTAAATGACCGTGTACCAAAAATAGCCAAATCTAACAATCGTGTACAAAAAATCTTTAAAAAAAATCTGAATTTTGCTACCAAATTTAAACGATCAAATCTAAAGGATCGTGTACCAAATATAAACGATCGTATACAAAATCTAAATGATCGTTTTTCAAATATAAATGATGTTTTTTTCAAATATAAACAATTGTGTACAAAAAAAAATCTTGAATAAAATCGTTGAAATTTGACTACTCAAATTTAAACGATCAAATCTTAACGATCGTCTACAATAAAATCATGAAAAAAATCGTTTAGATTTGAGTATCCAAATTTAAGCGACGATCAAATCTAAACGATTGTGTACGAAAAAATCTTAAAAGAAAAATATTTAGAATTTGGTAGTCAAATCTAAATGGTCGTGTAGTAAATATAGCCAAATTTAAATGATCATTTCCAAAATATATTATGCTCGTTGGATGCCCATTAATTGACATTTTTGGTATTTCCTATTCTGGACATGTGGATTTTTTTGTTTTCAAAATTGTTTTATATCGTGTAAATATTTTGTTATTTTGTTATATTTGTGAAAAGACCCATTGTAATAAATAAGTCAAATCAAATTTGAAAGAAAAAATAAAATAAAATAATTGAGAATTTATTTGATTGATTTAATTTTTTTTTGTCACATATAAATGCTTCGATAATTGATTAAATATATATTTTTTCAAATGAAAAAGATTTGAGCGTTAAAACTTTTATTCTCCCTAAAAAAATCTTTTATTTTTATTATTATTTTTTGTAAAATATGTGAATTTTCAATTCAAAATTTTATTCTCCCAAAAAGGCATAAAAAATGAAAAATAAAAACCTTTTATTTTATTAAAACACAAACATTTTAGGGAAATTTTCATAAGTATAGCAAAACACCCAAATATTTATGGTCCGTGTAACAAAATAAAAAAGCCTATGAAGCTGGCTAGTTTTTAAAAAATATTTTAGGTTTTTCCGTCTTTTCTATCTTCCTTCTTTTGCAATTTTTTCTTTTCCTTTTCATCGTCTTTTTCTCTTCTTCTTCTGCAAAAATTTTTTTTAAAACTATTATTTGGTTCAAGATCGTATAACAAATATAAAGATGTATTTGTTTTTTTTAAAAAATCAAACTGTTATTTAGTTGTTCAAGATCGTGTACCAAATATAAAAGATTTTGAAAAAAATCATTGGATATTGATAGCCAAATCTAAACGATTCTATACCAAAAATAACTAAATCTAAACGATCGTATGCAAAGAATCTGAAAAAAAATCATTTAACGATCATGTAAAATTTTTGAAAAAAAATCGTTTAGATTTGCCAACAAAAATTTAAACGATCAAATCTAAACGATCGGGTCAAAGAATAGCCAAATTTAACGATCGTGTACCAAAGAATTTTGAAAAAAATTATTTAGATTTGGATAATCAAATCTAAACGATCTTATGACAAAAAATAGGCAAATCTAAATGATCGTGTATCAAATATATTATGTCCGCTGAGTGTCAATTAATCAAACGTGGAAGAGAACATTTTTTTTGGTATTCTTCATTATAGAATGAAGAATACCAAAATTGAGACTACAAGGACCGAAAATTAAGGCTTTTTTCGTTTTTAAAATTGTTCTATACAATGTAAATATTTTGCCTCTTTATTATATTTTTTACAAAACCCCACCATTTTATTCTCTTTGATATGGGAATCATGAAAGAGAAAAGAAGAAAAAATAATTTATGTTATTTATGAAAAATGAAAATTAAAACACCAAAATTTAATTTTTCCTTAGATACAAAAATGAAACAAAAAGATTTTTTTTACACGACTATTTTATTTAAAACAAAAGAAGGAAGTGAAACCCTTTTTGTGTGTTTGTTTATATTTAAAACAATTGGTGGTTTTTCAAAATATTTTAAAAGACAGCAAATTTGCACAAAGAAATAAAATTTGAAAAAAATAGAACATTACAAGAAATGACTAGATTCATACTCTATGCTAAAAAACTTCCAATATACTTTTTGGCTGAAGCCTTAAGCATAGCTTGTCACATCCACAATAGAGTTTTCTTGTGTCACGGTCATACTTGTCCAAGGCGTGTTTGCCTATGACCGTATGTTCCGAATACCCTCAATCTATCTTATCTTTATATCTTGTACATAGTTTAGCTAGTTGCTTTTATTTTTAAGTCATATTGCTTGAGAATGATGTTTCGACATTTTCATATGCAAGCCTACTAGAGCTGAAAATGTTCAAAATGTTATATAGGGGAGACATAGTAGTTGAATCCCCACCCAAACCTTGTCTTACTTTTTGCAACCTTTGCTTTCTTATTGCAATTGGCAGTCTTCAATGCTTGTTTTAACAATGATTTCAATGAATTTATTTAGACATAGTAGTTGAATCCCCACCCAAACCTTGTCGTACTTTTTGCAACCTATGCTTTCTTATTGCAATTGGCAGTCTTCAATGCTTGTTTTAACAATGATTTCAATGAATTTATTTTTCTCTCATGTTTTCTAAAACATTTTTCTAAAAACGTGAGGGCTGGTTGAATCGTATTCTGAGTTTTTCCGACGATTTCAGATTTTGATCAACTGACTTGTTGATTGGATCAAACAACTGCCGCATAATCGCTCGTCCCAAGTTTGAAAAGTTACGATTGTGACAAGTGGTATCAGAGCCAGGTTGGCTAATTGACAGTTGAGAAAGAAAGATGTCAATTGCGAAACAAATGGGGAAGACCCATAATAAACGATTGGTGGAAATTGAAAAGCAGATGTTCTATCTGGTGGAAATTCTTGATTCCATCAGCTCCTTAGAAACCTGACTTAATGAGATTTCAAAGAAAGTCAATGCTATTGACGCGATGTCCGGTCGTCTGAATGGATTACCCATATAAGATTTGTTAGCTATAGTTAATACTCTAGAGTCACAAGTTATGAAAACTGAAAACATCACCTATGAGCATGGGGAGTGTTCATCGAGCTCTGCTGCCCAGATGGAAGAACGAGTTATTGATCTAGATAACTCCCAAAAGAATATGATGTAAATGATAAACGACATGACAGAGAAATTTCAAGCCATCCTGGATGTCGTTAGGAATGAAATCGCAGAGGTAAACATGAAGGTGAACCTTACGATGCGAGCTATAGCAAACCAAGTTCCGCTTGGAGGAGAAATTTCAGTTAGCAAGATGAAAATCCCTAAACCCAAGCCTTTCTGTGGGCAAGAGATGTAAAGGCATTAGAAAATTTCATCTTCGATATCGAACAATACTTCAAGGCCACGAACACCATTACAAAAGAAGCCAAAGTGACATTGGCAATCATGCATTTGGCGGAAGATGCAAAGTTGTGGTGGAGGTCTCGATGTGTTGATATCCAAGAGAGACATTGTACGATAAATACCTGGGACTGTTTGAAGGAAAAACTTCGTTCGTAGATTTTTCTCGAAAATGTTGACATTTTGGCTCGACAAAAAATACATGAATTAAAACACATTGGCACCATTAGGGAGTATGTGAGACAATTTGCGAGGCTAATGTTAGACATATGTGACATTAAAGAAAAAGACTAATATATTTTGTTGAAGGGCTAAAACCGTGGGCAAAGACTAAGCTATATGAACAGAGAGTTTAGGACCTCCAGTCCACCTATGCAGAAGCCAAGCGTTTGTTCGATATGTCTAGTGACCCTTAAGATATGAGACGTCACTAAAGTTCTTCACCCTGAAGAAATACAAATGGCCCACTGAATTGTCCCAAAGTTGTTAGTGAAGATAGAAGTCCCAGTAGAGACCGCAAGCCGTCTCAACCCAACACAGGGAACACATGGCTAAGACATAATAGTCTGAATACATTAAATCGCCCTTTCAGTTGCTACCTATGTGATGGATCACATCGGGTTAAGGAATGCTCGAAAAAGTCACCTTTGATGCCTTCCATGCCGCTTTATACTCAGACTCGAATGACAAGTTGAGTCAATTAGAGAAGGAAGTTGGGCAAGTGGAGGAAGCTCAGAATATTAGAGTGGAGGCCATAAGATTCTTGTCGTTCTTCAGAAGAAAGTAGGGGAGACAAGTAGACGTATGAAAGGGGGTCTGATATATGTCGACACCTGGATCAACCAAAAGCACGCAAAAAGCACTATGGTTGACTCTGATGCAACCCACACTTTCATAACAGTGGCAGAAGCCAAACGACTGAACCTGCATTAGAAGAAGGATACGGAAAAAATAAAGATCGTGAATTCTACAGCTCTACCCATCGTCATATTAGTGAAACGAGCGATGATACAGTTGAAAGATGAGGCGGTCTTGTTGACTTCGTAGTTGTAGACATCGATGACTTTGATGTAGTACTCAAAATGAAATTCCTCCTTGGACATCAAGTGATCATAATGCCTTCAACCAAATGTCTGGTGATCACTGGGTCTAACCCCAAAGTTGTGCAGATAGACCTACGCCAACCCAAAGGTTTAAGAATGATTTTGACCATGCAACTGATAGAGGGTCGTGTTTGAGATGAAATAGTATTCAAGGACATCCTACATGGGCCTACCGGTGGCCAGGGGAAATAGTTCGAGAAGACACAAGGTGCGTCATAGAGGAATCTTGTGATGGGATTCTTGATAGCTTGCCCATGTCAGAATCACCTACGAATAATGTTTGTCGTGAGGCACCATCAGAGTTAACTGAACTTCGAATACAGTCGAAAGGATAGAAAGCAAGATTCATTAAACCTACAAAAGTTTCGTATGAAGATCAAGTCTTCCTACAGGAAGAAGATAATAGATGGTTATGTGTCAACCGTGTCCTAAAGCAATCCCCGAGGAGAGGGCCAACTCTTGGGTCTGAGGGTGTGACTCAACCTACTGAAGCTTATGTCGAGGCATTTGATTATGCGTTGGGCAATGTCCTCATGTAGAGTGGACAATCCATCCCAACTAAGAGTAAAAAACCAAGTACCACAGAAGGGAGTTGTACAGTGTTTAAAGAGGAAACACTTGCCATGGTACACAGTCAAAGGAATAATCATGTGGTTTCGTATAAGTTGGCTCGTACACAGGCACGTCAAGCTGATAGCCCAATGCAGGACACGTCGAAGGAATTCATGTGGAAGTACTTTGTCGCTTGAAATGGCATGAGTTCGTCTAAGGTCGGTAAGATGGTACAGAAGAATGGGGTTCAGTTGTTGAAGGCAACCCAATCTTATGTTATAGCTGTGATGAATTCGTCAACTGACAGAAGCCTAAAAGAGAGTATTGATGGTAGACAACCTGTACTGTCAAGCTTTGTTGATCCCTCGTATGTGAGGAAGAGTCCTCACACTCGCACCATTGCCAAGAAGTGGAAGTAAAAATCAGACATCGTTCGGGCTGATCCAGAGGAAACCTCAAAGCGGTCGAAGATGTGAAAAGATGAGAAGCGTCGCTCTCTTGACTTTCGTGTTGGTGATCAGGTCCTTGTCAAGATGCAACCTGAATAGACTCGGTTATGAAGACACTAACATCATCACTACCTAGTAAGAAGACACAGGGACTAGTAGAAGTGAAAGAAGTCCTCACTAAGGGAGTGAAGAAAAATAGAAGATCCACAAGGGGGGATACACAAGTTATTGCAAAGTGGAAGAACCTCCTCGTGGAAGAAGCAAGTAGAAGGCGTACCAATAATCGTAAATCGTGAAAGCAGAAGATCGAAAGATTTCAGCTTTGTCAGTCGACGAAGACGCCAACTGTTTAAATGGGAGAGTTTGTCGCGGTCATACTTGTCCATGGTGTGTTTGCCTATGGCCATATGTTTTGAATACCCCTAATCTATCTTATCTTTATGTCTTGTACATAGTTTAGCTAATTGCTTTTACTTTTAAGTCATATTGCTTGGGAGTGACGTTTCGGCATTTTCATATGCAAGCCTACCAAAGCTGAAAATGTTCAAAATGTATTATAGGGGAGACATAGTAGTTGAATCCCCGCCTAAGCCTTGTCACACCTTTGCAATCTATGCTTTCTTATTGCAATTGACAGTCTTCAATGCTTGTTTTAACAATGATTTCAATGAATTTATTTCTCTTACATTTTCTAGAACATTTTCCTAAAAATGCGAGGAGAGGTTGAATAGTACACTGAGTTTGTTCGACGATTTTGAATTTTGATTGACTGACTTGCTGATTGGATCGAACAAGTGCAGCACAATCGCTCGTCCCGAGTTTGAAAGATTGCGATTGTGACACCTTGCATCCTGGCACAACTAATACCAACTATCAACTCTAGAAAGGTAAGAAACCTAATGTGAAACACTTTAATGTCTTTGGTAATGTCTGTTATATCCTTGTAGATCGTCAACTTCACAGAAAGTGGGACTCAAAATTAGACGAAGTTGTCTTCTTAGACTACTCAACAAACAGTGGAGCATTTAGGGTGTTTAACAAACACACACTCATACGGTAACTGAGTCTATTATTGTTGTCATAAATGATCACTTTTCAATTTAGCTCACAGGTAAATAGTGAAGATGTTGGTATACCTCCCTACAAAGCCAAACTAATGCTCAGTGTTCAACTATAGTAGTCCATTACTCTGGTTACCACTAGAATCAATGGTGACTCCTTGATTAGTGAAGGTGCAGATTATCTTGAAGCTGTAATAATTGAATATGATGTTAGTGTTCCATCCATTTGTGTTTAAAAGAATCATCCTTCTAGAAGAATCATTGGTAGTCTAAGTGCAAGGGTTACAACTTGAAAGAAGAACACGATAGATTACGCCAAAATGATTGGCAACATCTATTTCACATCCTTCTTTAATCCTATTAATGTCTGAGGCTCTAGAAGATGTGATAAGAATCATGATGTTCCATACGGACCACATACAAGATTGAAGGCATCAAAGATTAACCAATCATTCATTCTTCATGTACAAGAATTGATAGGATCGATTCATCCTTAATTCCATATGCCACATGTTAATACAAGAGATGAAGTACCATTTGGAGTATTGAATGTCAATGTTTTCTCGGTTGAAGCAAACTATATATGGGGTATACATTTAGCTTTCATGAATCCAACACTTTGAAGACCTTGTGATTTAGTAAATATCACTTTTTTTTTTTATTGTATTTCCATTTGTTTTAATTTTACAAGTTATGGTAACTACCATTAATAGGTTAGTATTAAAGATGTTGGTTGGAAGATAGTCGTTGGAATATAAAAAGCTTTGTTAATGCTTTATTTTGACATTATGGTACTTTCGTTAATTAGGACAAGATCTTTTCAAAGCTATATAATGTCTTTATCCTTCCTGATAAGAATCATGAAGTTCCATACGAACCAATTGCAAGATCAAAGACATTAAAGATTAACCAATCATTCATTCTTCATGTACAAGAATGGATAGGTCGGTTCATCCTAAATTTCATGTGCCACATACTAATACAAGAGACGAAGGACCATTTGGAGTTTCGAAGGTCAATGTTTTCTCAATTGAAGTGGACTATGGGGTAGACATTAAGCATCCATGAAGCCAATAATTTGAAGATCTCATGACTTACTTAATATCACATTTTTATTGTATTTCCATTTGTTTTAATTTAACAAGTTAGGGTAACTACATTAATAGCTTAGTATAAAGATGGTGGTTGAAAATTAGTTGTTGGAATATAAAAAGATTAGTTAATGTTTTAAAGACTATTTGGTATTTTCATTAATTAGGATAAAATCTCTACAAGGCTATATAATGTCTTTATCCTTTCATTTGTAAGAACAAGACTTTTGATGAATGCAATTTGAAATATAATTTTGAGAGTTTTTTCTTAATTTGCCATTCTTGTCATAAAATACATGTGAGCTATTCAATCTAACATTGATCAAGTTTTATTGTGGAGCGACTCAATTTAGAACAAAATTTTCAAATCTTGCTTCTATATATTTGAATTAAAAGGTAATATAATCCTAACTTTCTCTTGGTTGATACAAACTAGTATAAGGAGGTGTTAGTTTCTTATTTCAACGGTTCTTGCTACCTTAATAGCTTGGATCTTTGGATTAAGGATTATGATTGCCTTATCACTTCCATTTGTTAAAAAAAAAAAGACTTTTGTTGAATGCAATTTGAAATCTCATATTGAGACTTTTCACCATAAGTGCGTCGCTCAACTCTCCACCCAACTCACATGCACTGTGGATTTCGAAGAACTACAGCAGGTTGTGGCTGTTAAAAATTGGAACCTCAATGCTGAATCTCTCTTTTGTGTTGCTCGATCGTTGGTACAACTAGATCTTGCCTTTGGTAGTTGGATTCTGGAGTTTTGGGTAAGAATATGCTTATTTCAGTGTATTTTAGTTGGATTTCTTGAAGATTTTTTAATACCCATTTAACTTTTGGCTATGATTTTGCATTACGCATTACTTTTCGATGCTAGATTCGAGTTTTAGAAGAGTTTTAGCCACTATCTTGCCATTTAAAAGTTTGAAATTAGGCGTTTGGCACAATTTGGGTAATATTCTAAGCTCTATGGAGTTGATCTTAAGTACCCATCAGATTTTAGTAATAACTTTGAGTAACCATAATGGTGGGTGTTTGAATTCGAATTTAGAAGTAGGTTAGGATATTGTCCATTGAAGTTAGGGTTACTCTGCTAAGTTCTTGTCGAGGGTTGGAGTTTTTTAAGTGATTTTGCTTCGAGTTCTTAAATGCATGGAGTCTAAGCATGAAGATTAAATTACTCATAATACTCGGGTCCTAAAGTTGAATGTTAGAGGTCAAAAATGAGCTTTACGTTAACTTAGAGTTCGTTTAGGTGTTACTTCTATAAGATTCGAAATATAAATGATTTAGGTGATCTTATGAGGTGCTTAAGGTTAATTGAATCATGTTGATAAAATGAATAGAAATCCCAAACCTATTCGATAATGGAGATAAAAGTGTATCTACACAAAAGACCCATTGAGTTAGAACTAGTTGGATGCTTGTGGGGTTAAGTATCTAAATTTTGAGTCCAATGGTTTGTAGGTGAAAAGTTTAGTCTAATTCAAGGTGCTTTAAAAATTTGAGGACCTTAGGAACATAAAATAGATTTAGGCCTTACGAAGTGTTTTGCAAATAGTTCTAGCTTCGTGTCATATAAAGATAACTGATGTGACCTTAATCTTATATCAGACCAAATCAAAGTGGGAAAATGGTATAATCCCGGGAGATTGAGTCATTAATAGTGAGTGGCTCATTTTCAAACTTTCTTTGTACATATACATGTTATTTTATGATATTACTTGAAAATTACCGTGACTTAAAATTTTTATGACTACTTTTTTATTTATACTTAAATGATGTGTTTACGTTACGATTTTAAGAATGTGTATGGCTTGAACTTTATAAAAATGTGTTTGAAGTTTCTGATTGTACTTGGTTTTTTAAATATGATTAACCAATGTTTATGATGAATGAGAAGGTGATTTTCCTAAGGCTACGTGAATGTGTTTTTATAGCACCACCTATGGTTGTTAGGGGATTCTGAGGTTGAAAGAGGCCATGATCGGAGATCCAAGAACCTGTACCTAGGTGAGGACATAGATGGAGGATTGTGATTTGGCTTTGGGTCTAGCTTAATCCCATGATGGGTGCCTCTATGTGCACATATGAGTGGATATGGACATTGTTACTGTGGTAGGTACTAAGTATACATGAGCTCAGTTTGGCCGCATGTTTCCTTATGGAATATGGATCATGTGTGAGCCATTCTCGGTCGTGTATTTAGTATTATACCATGGTCAGAATGGATGTTGGTTGCTATCGTGGCGGGTACTAAATATGTGTGACCTACGTTTGGCCACATGATTCCTTGATCATGTGCGAGCTATTCTTGGCCATATATTTAGGTGCCTTGCCATGGTTGGATTGGATACAGGTTTGTTAGCTTGACTTGAGATTTGTAATATTATGTGATGATGACGTTTTAATTCTTATTTTCATTATCGATGCATATTTACACATTTTTAGAGCATGTTTTATGAGTTTTATACTTCTAAAAACTTACCACACACTGAGTTTTTAGCTCACGTTTTCAATGTTTTCTTTTCCCCTAGGTAGTGATCAAGGACCAAGCATTGGTTGAACCCCTCATCACCATTTGTAGATCTTTATTTTTTGTATGTATATAGTTAACTTTTGTATTGCTTCATGGGATGGTTAGACGTAGCGAGAATAATGCTAAGGACTCGTGTTTTGAAAGATCCTTTATTATACTATAATCATTTTGTATGTAATATCTAGTTTGAATGTTAACTCTACTTGAAACTCTGGAATCATCTGGATAAGTGTGTTCTGAGACACACTTAGTGATGTGGAATCTGAAGTTTGCTTATATACATATAGAAGTGAAAATCTTTTCCTTTCTAGGTTTGGCTAACCCATATTTTAGGGGAGATGCTGTCGAAATTTCTATAGAATTTCATAATATGTGTTCCATAGAAGTTTAGATTGAAAAAGGTTGTTTTCAAAAGAGTGTTTTTATGCCACAAAATTTAGGTTAGAGCGAAAAAACTAGAACGGAGTGTGACAACATGTTTGACAACTTTGTTAACTAAATGCGTTCTGAATTCAATATGAGTATGGTTTGTGAATTAACCTATTTTCTGGGATTTTAAGTAGAGCATACTAGAGATGGTGTATTTCTATCTCAAGAGAAATATGCTAAAGGTATAGTGAAGATGTTTGGTCTAGACAAGTCTCAATCTAAACACAATCCTGTTGCCACTCGCTTAAAGTTGTCTAAGGACTCCGATGCTGCACAAGTTGATGAGAGATTATATAAGAGTATGATAAGCAGTTTGCTTTACTTAATTATTAATTATTCGCACATCCCTTATAATATTGGTGTGTTCGCGCATTATCAATCTGATCCTCGAGCACCACATTTTGCTTCTGTCAAGCGAATACTAAAATTAGTGCATGATACTACTGAGTATGGGCATGGTATTCCTTTGATACTAATTCATCTCAGTGGGATGCAGTGCTGCTGATTGAGCTCGATGTATAGAAGATCGAAAACGCACTTTTGGAGGATGCTTCTTAGGGAATAACCTAATGTCTTGGTTTAGTAAGAAGTAAAATATCATGTCGTTGTCCATTGTTGAAGTTGAGTAAAAAGCAGCTCGGAGTAGTTATGCTCAATTGCTCTAGAGGAAACAAATGCTTAAAGAATATGGGATTAATCAAGATGTGATAATATGAGTGCCAGTAATATGTTAAAGAATTTTGTTCAACACAGTAGAATGAAGCATGTTGATACACAACATCATGTATTTGTAACCTTGTAGAGAATAAGATTATCACTTTAGAGCATGTGAGAATCTCTACTCAACTTGTTGATATATTGACTAAGCCTTTTGATGTAGCACACGTTTATTTAATTGCCATATGGATATGTGTGAGTTCTTGTGGGCTCTAGTTGTAGTTCTCAGTCCCTAACTAAAGCTCCTTTATTTCCAGAATCTACCTCTGTTTCAAATATTGCTATAAAATAGGTGTAACTTCCACTTCTGTTCTACTCCTTCCGATTCAAGTATTTCTCACTCCAACCCTACTGTTGATGAAAATCCCTTCATTGCACCCTCTATTAGTCCCTCTGCTAGCATTAGTCATGTGTCTGATGATACTGTAATTCTCGAACCTACTGATAATGATGAGAGCCTTGATCCTTCTATGTCTATTATGAAAAATTCCTATTTGCTCTCTTCTAATTGCCCTACGCTATTGAATGTTGGAAATTTTGTGGGTTATGTGAGTGAAGATACTGTACCTGAGGATCATCCTATTGTTAATGACATTGTTCCTAACATTGCTGATTGTACTGATTCTACCAATGTTTCTAATCTGATTGTTGGCATTGTTGTAAATCTCCTAAGTGATACAAGTCCCCTTGGTAATGTGGATACCACTGCGTCTGTACTTACCACTTCCATTGATCCTTTAGAGTCTCTGCATAATGATGATTTTGATTGTTCCTCTAAGGATCATGTCGTATTAGCTTAACTAGCATGTCCCAGGTTGTCCCATTTTATCCTTCCTTAATTTATAAATTGATTATCAATTTGTCATTCAAGTTTGACGACCCAAGCAGCCTCGGTACAGGAAGATACATGTTCGTGGTTTTTGTTTCAATGTGACACCAACTTGTAGATCAATTTCTTGGTGTTGAGATTCCAGCTGATTTCACTACTTTGTAGTCGTCCCTGAGCTTTTAGCATCTGAATTAACTAGAGGAACGATTACTGAGTGGCTCATCAACGACAAATTGTCGACTGTCTCTCTTAGTGTAAAATATGTCATTCTCTACAAGATTGGTACCCATAAACTCATGCTTCAAGCGTTTCTTCTGCCCTTACAAATCTGATTTTTCTTATTGAGACTAGTTCAATGGTGGATGTTGGCCAGGTTGTGTTTAACCAACTACCTCATTATGTTGAGACATTTGGGTCAAAGATTCCTATCTCCTTCCCTTGTTTACCAGTATCATACTCTCGCAACACCCTTCCATTTAGACTGGTTAGAATGTGTATGACTCTATTTTTAAGACGCATAATCTAAGATATAAACTGTTTTAGGGGTCTCATGTCCCTAATACTCCTTATACCATTTGATTCTCGTGTGGTGAAGAGTTACCTCTTCTTGACAAATTGTGTATGTCTGATGGTGAATAATTGTTGCCTCCTTCCTTGGCCAATCGAATTCTTCATGTGCTATCTGTAGAGTCTCGATCCTCGAATGGTGTTATTCACACTCTTACATTAGGCGGTCTTCTCTTGATGCCTACATCCACTCTCTGATTGTTTTCCTGCCTCCTCGGAATGATGCTTCATCCTCTTAGGATCCTCCTCTATCTACTGACTAAAGATTTTTCTTTTGACAAGCGAAGGGGGAGTGAGCTTTGCTTGGGTTGGTCTGTTGGGGTTGTGGACTAGTGTTGTTGGCTGTTATGTTGTTTGTTTTGAGTTTGTTTTTGATGTGTATATTTGTTAGTTGACCTTGCTATTTTGTTGTCTATTGGATTGCTTACCAAAAAAAGGAGAAATGTTGTTTGCTAAAAGGGGGAGTTGTGTTTTTTGGCCTAGAAATTTCTTTTTATTTTTTTCTTTGAGACCTTTAATTTTTATTGGTTCTTTATGGTTAAGATTCTAACTAATATATAAATTTTTTCTTTTTGGGTAATTAAGGAAGTTGACTAGTCTCCTTGGTTTTGAGCTAAATAACAACTTACTTGTTGTGTTTTATTTTTTTTACAGCCACGAGAAAACTCAATTAGATAGCTTCTCAAGGAGACTGTTGTTGATGGTGAGTTTCTTACAAAAGGAATCTCTATGCTAAAGGGATAAGAGTCGATTGCAGCGAAAAAATTTAATAGAACCCTAAATTCAGTTTAATTGGGAAATTAAAAATACCCATTGGCACACAAAGAGAAATTGTTTTTCCAAAAATTTCTCCTTCTCTACATTGTTACCTACTCCTCTTTCTTTATGGCGAGAAGGGGAACTTTAGTGAGAGAAATGGGATACGTGGGAAAGCATCCCGTTCCCTGAATAACTCTCATGTAAAGAAGTTATTCGTTAGTTTAAGTTGAATTAAATTAATATTAAATCAATCATATTAGTTAATTTAATCAAATCAAATTTAATTAAAGAAAACTAAACTTAATGGTTAGTTAATTTTTCAATTAATTAATTACTAAATTAAATATCTTATATTTAATTTGATCCAAATTTGAATCATATTCAAATATAAATTTCTCTCATAACTTATAGTTTTATTGTCTATCATATACATATAAAATTTTAACCTATAGTTTTAATATGAATCTAATTCACATTAAATTAATATTTGAACTCATTAAAATATTTTATTCTCTCATAAATTAATTTTTTAATCATATCCAAAATTAAATTTATATAATAAAGTTTAATGAACATATAAACTTTATATTATAAATGTATCACCATACATTATATTAATTTTCATAGTAAATTTCAACATTTCAAGTTACAACTAATATATATTAATCTCATTACCCTTTACGAGCTAGGAAAGGGACCTAATGGACTTACAGATCAGAAGCCACAATGATATGAGATTAATTGGCTAAACTCCTTAACCACATTAATCAATATTCGTTTTTATGTGTACACTCCACTAAAACCTCACAGCTAAACTTTTCTCATTGTAAATATATTTTTTGTGTCCATGTATATAGACCAATAACAATAAGTTAGTCTTTCACAAGTGTTCGTAACATCAGCTGGGTCAAATTACCGTTTTTTCCTAGGTTATTTCTAAGCCTTAAATACCAGTGCTCCTTCAAAGAATAATTTGTTTATGGTCCAACTTATAAACAGAAACCCCTCCATGCCAAAGAGAGTGTAAGGCCTTTTGTTCACGTTTCGAAGACACATTAAAGGGAACACTTATCTACTTACCCTAAAGTTGGAAAGGAGTGAATTTCATCTTGTGTGATTATGTTTCCAACTCCTCACTCAGTCTTGTTCCAAAATGATAAGCATGTTGAGTTGAAAATTTGGCCACTCTCTCGTACAAATCAAAGGACAATTTCTTGCAAACATGAATTCATAATACACTCAGGATTAAAACTAAGTTATCTAGATTGTAAACCCTAAACCCTAAGAAACTTGGGTTTTCCAAGGGTTTGAAAGGTTAGTTTTAAGTGAAGTTAAGATGAGAAAGTAAGTTTAGGAAGTGTCATGGTAGGTGGGAAGAAGGAAAACTAAGAAAGAATGGTTGAAAAATTAAAAAGGTTAAGTTGAAAAGTAGAAATTTGGCTAAGTCCAAAAACTAGTCGCTATGAACTTAGTGGGCGACCAAAAGAACAAGTAAATAACCTCCAAAGAGGTTATCTAACCTTTTAGACAATGGTAGGTGGCAAGCTTGAGTATGTGTGGCTATGCATGAAAGGCATATCCATAAGGTTATTTGGGTGAGATGAGATGAGCTAGGTGGCGAGAGACAAGTAAGAATGTGTGGCTGTGAAGGAGTGGATAACCTCCAAGTGTGCTTGGCGAGATGACCTTGGCTAGGCAAGAAGGCTTGTCCTTACAAGTTAGTTGGCCACTTAAGCTTGTCCTTGGGCTACGCGAAGTCTTATTTCAAAACACCTACTCTATTCTACAATGCAAAATTTCAAAACTCTTAACCAGATTTTAAATTCTTATACTCAAATTAAAAACGGGTCTTACAGAAAGAATTACATTTTGTGTGATTATGTTCCCAACTTTCCACTTGGTCTTGTCCTCAAAATGATAAGCATATTGAGTCAACAATCTGGCCACTGTAATGGTTATTATAGGGATCAAAGGAGTTCATAATACACTCAGGATTAAGCCTAAGTTATATAGTTCATTCTAATGAAATAGAAATCTAACTAGATAACGAAATTACATCTAGTTGTTACTATTTTGTGGTTCGGTCTTATGCAAACTCATTGCATAGGATACCATCACTCACATGCCACCTACACTAATGCATTGGATCATTACATTCGTATCAAATACAAAGTGAGTCGTATCCATAGTTTTATCAAAATAAGGTACTCAACCTTATCCATATACTATAGACACTTTAAGTTTTATTTTGAACATTGACCCTTGTATGTGTCACACCTCATTCTAGGTTTTTCTCTCTAAATTAGGTCGTCTCATGAAAATACTTTTGAAAACTACTTTTTCCAACTTAAACTTCTATAAAACACATATAGAGAAATTCTACAGAAATTTCAACAACATCTCCCCTAAAACGTGGGCTAGACAAACCTGAAAAGGGAAACGATGCTCACCTTCTATACATATGCAACAGACTCAAGATCACATCAAGTGTGTCTCACCACACACTCATCCAGATAATTCCAGAGTCAATTTATATCCAAACTAGATATTAGCTATAAAATAATTACAGTCTAAAAGAGTCTCTCAAAACACATGACCTTTGCGTGACTCTCGTTACTTCTAATTACCCCATCATACAATACAAAACTTAAGTAAATACATACAAAAAGAATAACAATATCTACAATCAATGACAGGGAGCTCAATGATGACTTAGTCCTTAACCGCTACCTAGAGAGGAGAAAACATTGAAAATATAAGCTAAAACTCAGTTAGTGGCAAGCTTTAAAAAATAAAAGCTCATAAAACATGCTCTCAACTTGTTTAAATACCATAAATCGCAAGTATTTTTCAAGCGCTTAAATATACTACCAAGAATAGCTCGCACATGACCAAGAAATCATGTGGTCCAACTAACCTCACGCATAACTAGCACCCGTTACGATAACAACCTTTATCCAATTTGACCATGGTAGAATACTAAATACACGATCAAGAATAGCTCACACGAATCCATATCCAGAAGGAAACACGTGGTCAGACTGAGCTCACATATATTTAGTACCTATCACGGTAACAACCTCCATTCAATCAAACCATGATAGCATACAAACTACATAGCCTGGAATAGCTCACATGTGATCTATATCCATAAGACTTGGGACCTATCACATTAACAACCTCCATTCCGCTTCTATGTGGACATAGAGCCACCCACCATGGGTTAAACTAGGTCTGAAGCCAAAATCACAATCCTCCATCTATGTTCTTACTTAGGCTTAGGTTCTCAGATCTTCGATCACGGCCTCTTTCAACCTCAAAACCCCATAGGTGACACTACGAAAATACATTCACGTAGACTTAGAAAAATCACCTCCACTTTCATCATAAACATGGAATAGTCATATTTTAAAAACCAAGTACAATAAAAAACTTGAAACACATTTTATAAAATTCACGCCATATACATTCTTAGAATCATGATGAGTAAACATATTAATTAAGCATAATGAAAACATAGTCATAGATTCATTTTCAATCCTTACAGATCAACACATACTTTAAGAATAACCTTCCATTCAAACCATCCAAGTTTAATAACAGATCAAGCTAAGAGATATTCTTTTAAACTAGTTGTCATCTAAATCATGATTAATAAGTTCAAGTTCAACCATATTTTCAAAATATACGGGTTCATGAAAACCGAAAATCATATGTTTACAAAAATATTTCTAACATATAGTTCATAAAACAATCATACTGAAAATTTTCACAATAAGAATGTACTATAATAACATATATAGATTTATAATGAAATACTTGAAAATAAACCACTCACTATCAATGGCTCGATCTTCTGAGATTATACGCTTTCCCCACTTCAATTTGGCATGAAGCAAAGATTAAGGTCTATCAATTATCTTCACAAGCAAGATGACACACCAATCTCCAAAACACTTTATAAGGCCAACTCAAACTATTTTATGATTCTAAAGTCCTTGAATTCTAACTTTGCCTTAGATTAGATTAGACTAGACTTTTCACCCATGAACCCTTAGACTTCAACTTAAACTTTTAGTACCATAAGCACCCGAACTTAATTTGTCTTTTACTTGCATATGCTCTTATATCCAATATTAGTACCTTAGAGGTTTAGATCCATTAAGAATCTCAAACCCAATCTAACAAGTCAAATACTTAGGAACTTATCCAAACTTGTCTAAAACGACCTTAAACGTGTTGATCAATACTTTCAAGTTCTCCAAATTTTCAATCTCTATACAAAACAATATGGATAAAATCAAGTTCATGCTTAAACTAAATGAGTACTCAAGAACTACAAGAGAACTCACTCAATTTACTTCAAATCTTATTGAAAGCTTGTTGAAATCGCCTTGACAACATATTAACAGTTTTCTAAATTCAAATCTAGTACCTAAAACCATTTTATGTTTCGAGTTGATAGTGGTAACACTCAAGCGAACTCTAAAGTTAATAGAAAGTCCATTTCTACCTTTCAACTCTAGGACCCACGTATAATGGGTAATTTCATTTTGATGCTTAAACTTAATGGGTATTCAAGAACTTTAAAAAACTTCAATAAAACTATTCCAAACCTTACCAAGAACTTAACAAAGTACCTTTAACTTCAATGGACAACATCCTAACTACCTTCTAAATTCATGATTAAGCATCCAACATTAGGGGTTACTCAACACCCACTCCAAGAAGCTTAGAAACTTACCGAAGTTGTGCCAAGAAGCGCAATTTTGAGCTCCCTAATGGTTGAACAACAGCAAAAAAAAATCCAAATCTGACAATGAAACATGATGGGTATTGTGAGAATCAAGTCAAGATCAAATGGATAGTCAAAACTCTTCAGAAAATCCAACTAAAACAAAGAAAATTTATCCCAAATATTAGATTCGACGAAAGGGAGTTGGAAAGAACGAAGTTAGCAGCAATTCGACTTGTGAAAAGATCACGAAAGATGGTTAGATGCTGGATAACTCGACTGACAATGAATTCCTTGGAGGAACTTAGACTGAACAACGTCATTCAAGCCCAACAACATTAAATTTGAATGACCTGCAAAGGGTTCGACGTAGGGTGGTCGTCATTCGACTAGTTGAGCAACGCAATGGCGACTGGGTTGGCATCGATGAGTCACGCTGTGACTGAAGTGTGTCATTTTTGACACACGAAAGAGAGTCAGAAGAGCATCGACTGGGTTATGTCGACATGCAGTTATCTTTCGATGAGTCGAGCGACGCACGTGGTCAACTGAGTGATGACACTGAAGGAGAGAAAGAGACAGGTGAGGCAACGCAAGATATTTCGAGAAGGACGGTCGACGTGTTCTAGAATAATGGGGAAGGAGAAGAAGAGACAAAGAAAATATCCTTAAAACTTCAATAATAAAAAGATCTTAAGAAAATATCATTATGCTTCTCACTCCATAATTAAACTTACTTTTTTCCCCTATCTTCATTCTTTTCAAATATTTAATAAAATTTCCAAATCTTATTCCAAACTAAATTTGTTCCAATTTTCTTATTAAAACAATTTAATCTTAAAGAATTGACAAACGGATTTCAACTGATTTTTCACAACATAGGAAATATTAATATAAATATCAGTAGAATAGAATGAGAGCTTACAGTATGTCTCTACATACAGCTCAAGACTCATTAAATAGCTTAAGATGTTAGTTTATTGGATTTAGGTTATTAAGACAAAACTAATAATTAATATCACTTCATTGAAATTACTAAAATAACATTTTATTAATGACAATCGACGAATTACATTTACTATCTACAAGTTTTAGAACATAAAATCCAACATACGCATGGTGTGTAGTGTTGAACATTGTTATTAACTTCATAATGCACTAGATTGAGAAGATTTAAAAAGATTAGTAAGAGCCTAACATAAAAGGTGATTCTAAGGAGTTTCTCACAGGGAAGCTTGGACATAGAGACACAAGAGTTAGATATGGAGTATATGATATAGGGAGAGTTTCGATTGAATCATTTGTTCATACTTCAAGTGATTTAGATAGAGCCTAAACATATATCTTGTGAAAGTTATGTATGACAAGATAGTTAATTCTTGATAAGTTTTGTTCTTGTGAACCTTTTGAATCCCAATAAATGATACTATCGATCAAGCTCACACTACAAGAAATTGGGGATTTGTCAATGCAGCAATAGGTCGGGATAGATGATGTCATAATAAAGGTGTTTTGACAATAATACGTTGAAGAGGTTGTCGACATTGGTCCTTAATGTTGACGTCGACGAGATGACATCGTGAGAGCATGAGGCTTTAGCAACGCCATGTATGACAACGTCGTGGAAGCATTTTATTTAAAAAACATTATTAACTTTTCCACGACGACATGCACATCCACATCGTCGTTGCCCTACTAATGGTGATGTCATAAAACATGGTGTCGATGAAAGTAGAAAATATTATTAAAAAGGTAAATCTCTCGCGACGTCTACATCCATGGTGTCAGCATTGATCAATCTAATACGACATGTGTTGACCATGTCGGTAAAGGTCTAACCTTTGAATCATTATGACAAACCCTTTGTCGATGTATTAGTTATTGACATTGCAAAAAGTATGACGATTTGACTGATTTTGAAAAATTAATTTTGACACCATAAGTGACCATATTGATGTTATGTAAAGAATTAACGACGCAGCCACTTACTGCATCATGAGACATGGGCTCTCATGATGTTTTCGTAGTGCCTTGTGAGAATCCAAGTTATTTTAGTGTTATGTGTTCACAGAACACAGAACACATAAAGAAAAAAGAAAATAGAAAGACGAAAGACAAAAGAGGGAGGAAGACCGTCGTCGATGCCATCCGCCATTCGTCGAGTGAGCGCCCGTCGCCCACCATCCTCCCATCCTCGTTCATTTAGTTCGTCATCTCTACCAGTAAAAATGTTGTATTTTGTATGCATATTGTATGTGTATTAATATATGTATATTGTATATTGTATATTGTATGTATAATTTGTAAATTGTAGGTTGTGTATTGTATGTGTAGATTGTATATTGTATGTATGTTTGTTATTAAATATGTTGTATGAATAAGTTAAATTAAATTGAAATTATTATTGTATGTATGTTTAAGATAGATTGTAAATTAAAATTGTATATTGTATTTATGTTTATTTATAAATTGTATATTGTATATTGTAAGTATGTTTATTTTAAATTGTAGATTGAAATTGTTATTGTATGTTTGTTTATTATAAATTGTAAATTGAAATAGTTGTGTGAATAAGTTAAGTTAGATTGTAAATTGAAATTGTATAGATTGATAATAATTATAGAAATTGTGATTTTGATAGTTATAGAGAGATTTAAATGTATTGAAATTGTTGAATTGATAAAAAGTGATGAATTTGAACTTTTCTAGATTTTTTAAATTGTTTAAGTACTTGAAAAGTTTTATTGGTTTGTTGTGGCTATCCAGCAGTTATGATAGCCTTAGTTTATGATAATTTATTCGAAGTGTTAGGTTACTACTAAAACTTGTTCGTTGAAAGTGTTAGATAGATTTTTTAGTTTAAACTTAGATATAGTGAAAATTGAGATATTGGATACTTGTGAGGTGTGACTTATTCATGGAAAAAATTTAGCATTTGAGAAAAGGAATATAAGACTAATTACATGTATTTATGTTCTAGACTTTAATTTTGTGTCATTGTAGGTTCGAAGACATGGGG
>JBBPDI010089126.1:0-12386 GCA_037974545.1 Cucumis variabilis
TAAACAATCTTCTCAAAACAGACTCTACCTTGTTCCCCACTTCTTTTGCTGTATCCATGTCAAATAATTGAGTCAAAAAATACATGAGAGATTTCATCTTGTAACGTGGATCCAAAAAAAAAGCAACATACAAAAGAAAATTTGTTTTCGCGATCTTCTCCGAATACTTATCGTACTTTAATACAGTATATCAATAATTCACTATTATAAAAAAATATATAAAACACACGAAAGAATCAAATGATGATATCATTCCATCAACCAAAACACAATTTGTTTTGCAATCCACAAAGCACAGATGCTCAGCCCATTGACTACTATGCAATACAATGACAACAAGCTTAACCATAGCTACAACGAACTGCATTTATTTTGAGAGAATAGAAAATACATAGTAAGTGTATTAGTTAACTAATACATATAATATAAGTACATTAAATCACTGACATAAAAAATTTATATGAATTAAAAACAAAAAAACAAAACCAAACTCTGCAAAGCCCCATTAGATAAAAGAGATGAGGAACAAATAAAAAAACAAATAAAATAGATGAGGAACAAATAAAAAAGCAAACAAAATAGATGAGGAAGAACAAATTGTAGACTTAATTTCTAATAGATGATGAACGATTTACATAAAAAGAAATAAAAGATGATGATCGATTCAAAAAGAAAGAAAAGAAAGGCTTTAAAAAAGAATATAGGAAGAAATACATACCTGAACAAGAACGGTGGAGAAGAGAAAGAAAAAGATGAGAAGAAACGTAGCGAATAGAAGAAACCAAGAATGGTGGAGATTAAAGGACGGAGAAAACCACGAAGAGGAAGAACGAAAAAGTGACGAAAGAGGAAGAGGAAGAGAAAATAGTGGAGATTTAGAGAGGGACATTTTTGAATAATGAAAAAATTAAAATAGAAAATATAAAAAAAATTAGAAAATTGCTATATTTGCAAAATTGAAAATGTTGGTGCTAATATTGCTAATACATAATTGTATTGTGCCATCCAATACAATTTTTCTTATAAATATCTAGAAGAAAACAATTTTCTTTAACGGATTGATGAAGAAAAAAAAGGCAATAATTTTTCTCTCTGCAAAAAGAAAAGAGTTTATCTCAAATATCTCTAAACCTTTTCTCATTCTAATTGGTTCCCATAAACCATTCTCATCCCAAAGGATAAGAAGGTGTCCGACGGTGTCCGATGGATGGTGTTCCTAATTTGGTGGTTTGTAGATTCAGAGATGTTAACAAAAATAAGTTCTCTGTGTCTTTTGAATTAAAAACATGTTTAGTTTTTATTTAGAATTTTGATTTTAAAATTTGTCAATGTACTAGTTTTTTGGGATTCCCAAATTAATTTGAGGAATGGTTTTGTAAAATCTTTCGCTGCCATAGGACTTTTATCCCTTCTGTATGTAGTCTTGTTATGGACGATTAATGACTTTTCGGTATATGGTGACTTATTCGAGTGGAGTACGAAAGAGTATCGGGCATGTAGGTCGTTGGTTCTATTCCAAGAACGTACAATTTGCTCCGATTTTTCCATTTTTATTTTCTTTTGTTTTAATTAATTAAATTAATATAATGATTATATTAATTTGATTAATTTTTAGGGGTGCCAAATTCGGGCTATTTTTCTTTTTAATCTATTATTACATATGATGTTTGTTTAAATTAATTATATGCATAATGTATGTCATATAATTTAAAATCCCACCTTAGAATTATAATTATCATGCATCATTCTTTAATATAAGAGTTATATTTTAGTTGTATGATTTTCTAAGCATGTTCATGCATTTTTATATATTATAAATGTTATGATATATGGTTTTAATGCATGAGTTTAAATTTCATGAGTTGTTTAAAGTATGTTAATATTTTAAATATATGAAATTGGATAAGCATAATGCATGACATTACTTAGTTAAATATAATTTGTTATATTTAAATTACTGTCTTATATATGCTTGATCGATTTACATGATTTTTTTAAATATAAGTGTTGTATTAATTAAGATGAAAATCAATTTGCATTGAGCATATTTTACATCCTTAGATTAATATAATTGTTATATTTCTGTAATGTTTAGCATGTTGCATGGTTTATATTTTTTTAATTAATTAAACCATAGTATGCATATTATATGACTAATTAATTAATTTTATAATAGTTATAAAATTTTGATAATTAGAAATCGTCAACCTATAATAAAGAGTTGCATGCAAACATAGGATCTTATGATTAATTTGATTTAATTTTAAATTGTTTAAAATTAAATAAACCTATAATCACATTAATTCTAATAGAATTAGAATTATGTCTTATTTTAGTTTAATGAAACTAAGTAGCACAAATAAGATTTAAGGTTATAAGGAAACTCCACTGGTAAAGTTCTGTCTAAGGCTGTGGGTACTTAAGTTGACATTTTACGGAACACCTCCTACCTGGGAACTGACTCGAAACTGGCGTTGAATTAACCTTATTTCTATTAAGAATGAGATGCCACTAGGTAAATTAAAATAGTTTAATGCATCTAGAAACTTTAGAGTAAAGTTTTATTATAAGAGTTATAATAAGAATAGACTTAGATAGATTCATTTCGCCGGAATTTAGCAAAGTACAACAAACCCTAAATTAATAGAACATTTTGGTGGGAGAAAAATGGTATATATGATATATTAATTTTTAGCTCTCACGTCCACAAGAGTTCACACATGAGATTCATACTTGGCTTCGTGTTGTCCTAGGAGCGGCCTCTCTTTGGAGAGTGTTTGTATGAGTCAATAACAAGGTGAATGGGGGAAATGTTCATAGTAAGTGGGAGGACACGAGTAAACGTATCCTATGATCTCTTCCATTAGGTTACATTGTGAGATTTTTATGATTTGTCTGCGTGTCGTTTTAGCATGACTATCCCTTCAGAGGGCCTGATTATAGAAGTCGGAACAACGTAAACTCCAAAAATGGATAGGGTTTCTTAGGTTAATCTTCAACAGTTGTCTTTCTTTTTGGTAGCCCTTTGAAGCGTATCTCTAGGATCTGAAAATGGTAGGGTCACACTTACAAGATGAATTAAGTTAGTTAATGAATCCTTGACCGAATAACGATAGCTAAGAACTATAGGAGTATGAGTTATTCAGGTATTAGTTATTAGCTGAGATTGTCTCAATTCAGGAGAGGAGTAGCTGATCACCCTTCGGTGGCTATTGCTTTAAACTTTAAAGTATAGTTGCAAAAACTAAATCATTTGTTTGATTAGGGTTCTTTTATTACTTGTTTTTGCTGAATTGATTGGATTATTTTATGTAATGGTTTAAGACAAAGATAACTAATACGATCAATTAATTGTTTCGACATGTCTTCTTCAATTATTCAACTGCTTAAAAACAAAAAATTAACCGGTCAAAATTATGCAACGTGAAAGTTAAACCTAAATATGATTCTGGTTAATGATGATCTACGCTTCGTCTTAATGGAGGAATGTTCTCCTTTCCTTGCTCGAAATGCATATTAAATGTCAGAGATGCATATAACCGTTAGACAAAGGCCAATGACAAGGCCCGCATCTATCTCTTGTCTAGTATGTCTGACATACTAAGCAAGAAAGACGAGACCATGAGGACTGCATGTCAGGTCATGGACTCTCTCCAAGAGATGTTTAAGAAGAATAAAAAGGAAGGTAAATTTGATTTAGGGAGATTTTTAAAAATAACAAATTTTAGAAAATACTTACAACTTATAGAAATTCTATCACTGATAGTCATTGATATGCTATAGTGATAGAGGACTATCAGTGATAGAATCCAAAATTTTGCTATAGCTTGTAAATATTTTAATTTATTTTGCTATTTTAAAAAATGTTCCTATGATTTATTTGTATTAGAAACGTGTTTAGTGAAAAATGACCAAAATGCCTGGATACTTGATTCAAGAGCCACTAGTCATGTTTGCTCTTCTTTAAAGGAAACTAGTTCCTTTAAGAAGCTCGATGAAGGTAAGATGACTCTCAAGGTTGGAATGGGAGATGCCATTTCAACTCGTGTAGTGGGAGATGTTAAGTTGTCTTTCAAAAATAGATTGCTGTTTTTATAAAACTTGTACATAGTTCCTAACATTAAAAGAAATCTTATATATATTTCTTGTCTTATTGAACAATCTTATAATGTAACCTTTTCTTTGAATGAAGCGTTCATTTATATGAATGATGTACATATTTGTTTAGCTAAGCTTGAAGAGAACTTGTATGTATTAAGATCCAACGAAGCAAAAGAAATTTTATATCATGAGATGTTTAAAAATGCTAATACTCGAACATTAAAGGCAACAAATTTCTCCTAATAACAATACCTATCTTTGGTATTTAAGATTAGGTCACATTAATCTCGATAGGATTGGAGGTTGGTAAAGAATAGACTTCTAAATAAGTTAGAAGATGATTCATTGCCTCCATATGAATCTTGTCTTGAAGGAAAGATGACTAAAAGATCTTTTATTGGAAAAGGTTATAGAGCCAAAAAGCTTCTAGAAATTATACATTCATACCTCTGTGGTTTGATGAATATAAAAGCCAGAGGAGGTTTTGAATACTTCATCTCTTTTATAGATGATTATTCAAGGTATGATTATTTATACTTAATGGGGCATAAGTTTGAAGCTCTTGATAAGTTCAAAAAGTATAAGGCTGAAGTTGAAAATCTATTAAGTAGAAAGATTAAAATACTTCGATATGATCGAGGTGGAGAGTGCATGGACTTGAGATTTCAGGACTATACGATAGAACATGAAATTCAATTTTAACTCTCAACACCCGATACATCTCAACAAAATGGTGTATCAGAAAGGAGAAACAGAACCTTGTTAGACATGGTTCGTTCAATAATGAGCTATGCTCAATTGCTTAACTCGTTTTAGGGGTATACAGTAGAGACTGCAATTCATATATGATTTGTTGATTACCCTAAAGAAACGAGAGGTGATATATTCTTCGATCCACAAGAAAACAGAGTGTTTGTATCGACAAATGCTACTTTCTTGGAAGAAGACCACATGAGATAACATAAACCACGAAGCAAATTAGTATTAAGTGAAGCTATAGATTAATCAACGAGGGTTGTTGATGAAACTGGTCCCTCTTCGAGAGTTTATGAAACCAACACATCTGGTCAATCTCATCCTTTTCAATCGTTAAGAATGCCTCGACGTAGTGGGAGAATTGTATCACAACCTGACCATTACTTGGGTTTAACTGAAACTCAAGTTGTCATACCAGATGATGGCATTGAGGATCCATTGTCTTATAAACAGGCAATGAATGATGTAGACAAGGATCAATGAGTCAGAGCCATGGACCTTGAAATGAAGTTTATGTATTTCAATTTAGTGTGGAAGCTTGTATATCTACCTGAAGGGGTGAAACCTATAGGGTGCAAATGGATCTATAAGAGAAAGAGAGATTCAGTTGGAAAGGTACAAATCTTCAAAGCTAGACTTGTAACAAAAGGGTATACCGAAAGGGAAGGGGTTGACTATGAGGAAACTTTTTCCCCTGTTGCTATGTTAAAGACTATAAGGATTCTCTTGTCCATAGCCATTTTTTATGATTATGAAATATGGCAAATGGATGTCAAGACTGCTTTTCTGAATGACAATTTTGAAGAGAGTATCTTTATGTCTAAGCCCGAGGGGTTCACAATCCAAGGTTAGGAGCAAAAAGTTTGCAAGCTGAATTAATCCATTTATGGGTTGAAACAATCATCTAGATCTTGGAACATTAGATTTGACACTGTGATCAAATCTTACGGTTTTGACCAAACATTGACGAACCTTGTGTATACAAAAAAATCAACAAAAGTAAAGTAGCTTTCTTAGTACTTTATATGGATGACATCCTTCTCATTCAGAATGATGTAGGATGCCTAACTGGCGTTAAAAATTGACTAGCAGTCCAATTCCAAATGAAAGATTCTAGAGAGACAATGTATTCTAGGGATTCAAATTATAAGGAATTGTAAGAATAAAACGTTAGCACTGTCTTAGGCAACCTATATCGACAAAATGTTGGTTTGATATTCGATGTAGAACTCTAAGAAGGATTTGTTACCTTTCAGGCACGGGGTTCACTTGTCTAAGGAATAGTGTCCTAAGACACCTAAAGAAGTTAAGGATGTGAGACGTATTCCTTATGCCTTAAATGTGGGTAACTTAATGTATTCTATGCTCTGCACTAGGCCAGACGTTTGTTATACAGTAGGAATAATCAGTAGATATCAGTCAAACCTAGGGTTAAACCACTGGAGGATGGTTAAAATTTTTTCAAGTATCTTAGGAGAACGAGAGACTACATGTTTGTGTATAGAGCTAAGGATTTGATCCTTACATGATACACTGACTCTGATGTTCAAACCAATAAGGATTATAGGAAATCCATGTTGGGATCAGTGTTCACCCTAAACGGAGGAGCTATGGTATGGCGTAGAATTAAGCAAGGATGTGTTGCAGACTCTACTATGAGGCTAAGTACGTCGGTGCTTGTGAATCAGCAAAAGAAGCAGTTTGACTCAGGAATTTTCTGCATGATTCAAAAGTTGTTCCAAACATGATAATGCCCATCACTTTATATTGAGATAATAATTGAGCATATTGCTGATCCATTTACAAATACTCTCACAGCTAAAATGCTCAAGAGTCTTCTAGAAAGTCTAGATTTGTGAGTTATGTACATTAGATAATCTAGGGCAAGTGGCAGACGTGTAATGGGTATGGGGATGTCCTAGTTTATTATATTTATATATATATGTTTTATGTAATATACTTGTACATTTTACCATTTTAAATGTTAAAGGATTACTTTATTATGTATGTACATCCCAAAGAGACTAGAAAGTCCAAGTAGCAGTTTGTTAGGATTTATGTCCTACAACTCGTTGATTGTAAATATAATCTATTGATCGTTATTAATAAAATTTTATTATTGTAATAATTGCTATTGATTATATTATTAGTTTTGTCTTAATAACCCAAATCCAATAAACTAACATCCTAAGCTATTTAATGAGTCTTGAACAGTATGTAGAGACATATAGAGATTAATGTTTGAGATCAGCTTAAAGGGGATAAGGCTGGGTACCTTATCCTCGTAACACTACAGATACGACTCACTTTGTATTTGATACAAACGCAATGATCTAACGTGTTCATGTAGTTGACATGCGAGTGAGGGTATATTATGCAATGAAATTGCATAAGACCAGACCGCGAAATAGTAACCACTAGATGTAACTCCACTAACTAATTATGTTTCTATTTCATTAGGATAACTTAGGTAACTTAGTCTTAATCCTGAGTGTATTATGAACTCCTGTTCGCGAGGGATTTCTCTTTCATTTGTATAGGTGAGAGTGACCATATCGACGACTCAATAAATTTGTCATGTTGGAAACAAGATCGAGTGAAGAGTTGGAAACATAATTATGTAAGATGAAATTCAATCCTTACTTTAGGGTAAGTAGATGAGTGATTCTTTAAATGGTGTCTCCAATTCTTGAACAAAGCGTCCTACCCTCTCTAGGGCACGAAAGGGGGTTTAAGTTTATTGGTAAGATCATAAACAGGTTGTTCATTAGAGGAACACTGGTATTTAAGGATTAAAGGTAACCCAGAGGTAAAACAATAAATTGACCTAGCTGGTGTTACGAACACTCGAAAAGGACTAATTTATTGTTATTGGTCTATATCCATGGACACAGAAATATATCTACAATGAGAAGAGTTCAACTGTGAGTCTTTAAACTGTGAGTCTTTAATGGAGTTTACACACAGTTAACAAATATTAATTAATGTGATTAATGAGTTTAGCCAATTAATCTCAGATCGTTGTAGCTTCTGATTTGTACGTCCATTAGGTTCCCTTCCTAGCTCGTAAAGGGTAATAAAATTTATTTATATAATTGGTTGTAATTTGAAATGTTGAAATTTACTTTTGGAATTAGTTTAATGTATAGTGATACATTATAGTATATAGCTTATCAAACTTTATTATATAAATTTAATTTTGGATATGATTCAAAATTAATTTATGAGAGATAAAATATTTGAATGAGTTCAAATATTAATTTCATGTGAATTAAATTCATATTAAAATTATTGGTTACAAGAGAATCTTATATTTGAATATGATTCAAATTTAATTTAAGTTAAATATAAGATATTGAATTTAGCTATTAATTAATTAGAGAATTAATTAATAGTTTAGTTTTATTTAAGTAAATTTGATTTAATTAAATATGTAAGGTATAGAAGAGATATTCATTCAAATAAGATTTGAATAAAATATTAATTAAATATGATTTAATTAATTATATTAATATAAATCTATAAAATAATTGAGAGATAATCATTGAAATAATATGTGAATAAAATATCAATTAAATATGATTAATTAATTATATTAATATAAATCTATAAGATATTGGATATATATTCATTAAAATAAGATTTGAATGAAGTATTAATTAAATATGATTTAATTAATCATTAACTAATTGATTAATTGTTAATTAATTAGTAGATTTGATAATAGAATCTCATGATTCTCTCCTACTCTTTTTTCTATTCAAAGAATGAAAGAGAGTTATAAATATGTATAAGAAAACAGTTTTCTTTAACAAATTGATGAAAAAAAAAAAAGAAAGTCAATACTTTTTCTCTCTGCAAAGAGAAAAGAGTTTTTCTCAAATATTTCTAAACTTTTTCCCATTTTAATTACTTTCCACAAACCAATCTCATCCTAGAGGATAAGAAGGTGTCTGACGGGTGATGTCCCCAATTCAGTGGTTTGATTCAGAGATGTCAACAAAAGTAAGTTCTCTGTATCTTTTAAATTAAAAACATTCTTAGTTTTTATTTAGAATTTTGATTCTAAATTTTGCTAATGTACTGGTATTGTGGGATTCCCAAATTAATTTGAAAAATGGTTCTGTAAAATCTTCTGCTGCCATAGGGCTTTTATCCCTTTAGTATGCAGTCATGTTATGGACGATTAATGATTTTTTGATGTATGGTGACTTATTCGAATAGAGTACGAAAGGGTATCAGGCATGTCCCATATGCATGGAAGATAGATCGTTATTCAAGATAAGAGGAAAAATATCTTTCATGAGACATCGACATTATCTTCCAAAGAACCATGTTTGACGTAGAAGTAAGCTACATGATGGAAGTGTAAAGCGTAGGCCTCTTTGAGTTGTACTTAATGGGTATGGTATCTTGGAACAACTAGATTCATTGGACTTTCTAGTGATGAGTAAACATCAATGAGTGAAAGATAAGAAAATAAAGAGAACTCTAAATTGGACGAAGAGAAGTATCTTTTTCGAACTTCCTTATTGGACAAGTGATAACGTGTATAAATACTCGTAATTATAGCCTCTTTTATTAGAATAATGAGGTCAAAACACATAAGAAGAGGATCAAAGCGTGTAACTTATGTTGTAAATGCATAAGTATTTATAACATTTTACATAAGCATTATGTCTGTTTTATGTGATTGTCATGTCTAAACGCAAGATGAGTAGAAAGGAAGAAACTAGTGAATCGAAGGGGACATCTCGCACAAAGGCTACGTGATAGGAACTCATTTGGAAATTGACATCTCCAAGCGAGGAACCACGTCACCACGTGAGGAAGGTTCACTAGAAGACAAAAATGGTAGTTGGAGTAATGTGACTTCGTAAGGCAATAATCGACATTGACAATCTAAGAAGAATAGAAGTTTCGTAAAAAACTACCTATAAAAAGACGTCATCTCCATCAAGCAAAGGAGGCCTATACGGGATAGAAGGAAGTTTGAATGGACCATAAAAGAGAGTCTAAATAAACTGCAAGTGTAAAGACTTTTCTTCTTCTTCTTGTCCGGTCATGTTGTGAGTGCTTAGATTCTGAGTGGTGGAGAACCTAGTCTCCATTCCCCCTAACTTGTATTCTTTCCCATTCTTTTGTCTTCCATTTTTGTATTCTTTGTGTAGTATTTATACTGTTCATATTGTACAATGGCCTAGATTCTTTATATGTATTACATGTTTATACCTTTTCAATCCATCATCATGTCTTCACTCTCCTTCAGTCAATGTGTTATTTGTAATTTAAACTTGTGATAGTGCTTGATAAGAGGTTTTGTTTATAAGTTTTGTTGCATTAATTGAGCTATTCTCATCTTCTAGCTAACATAAGTTGCCAACTACCCTAGAGGAAAAGTAGCAAGGACATAACTAACGCGTGCAAGAAAAACTTTTATCTTCCTTTGTGAGATCATTTCCAGCATTTGTATCCCGGAAGAAGAACAAGTGTGGACAATGGGCACCAACAGGTTGTTGTCCTTAATCGTAAAATCCTATACGATTTATAAGTGATATATTTTAGATATTTTTCGCTTAATCATACTTAGTCATATGGATCTCAAAAAGCGACCATGTGTGGCGTATAATGACTTTGAGAGAAGCAAGCCTTAATCAGAAGTATGGTTTAGTAAGTTATATCTCATCAAGGTTATTGCACTATTTAATCGTATGATAATGCATAAACATTCCTTCCTTCATTTCTCTAATACAAGTTAGTTCGCATTACCATTCTGCAATCTTATTCCCTCTTTACAGAATCTCGATTCTTAGTTTAATAGTTGAGTTTAGTTTAACATTTCTTACAATTGTTATTCTTTAATTCTTTATATCGTCTAGTGGGTAAGTAATTCCTATAACTAATGTCTTGAATCAATTCTCTGTGTTCGACCATGGATCATTTAGGTAAACTTATGATTTCATTTGCACTTGGACAAACAGTAGGAAAACTTGTACTCAACAAGGACTTAGTAATTACGCGATAAAGAGGTATATAGTGACTACTCTGCATGCAATGATCATAACTAATGACTTATCGTATAGAATTAATTGTGTAATTAATAGTAGTTTTGTTTCTAATAATATTTTGTTTTCTTTAACAGATGGGCCTCAACTCTCTTTGACTCTTAGAAGACGTAAACAGTCCCGAAACTGGGAGTTTGAGAGGTATGTTCATAAGCATGGTAAGATTCTGATTACCATAGCCCTAGGAACGGAGAAGCCAATATCTCCACATGTTGTTTGGTTCAACAACACCATTAATGTGTGTGTGAGAGATACATTCACTCTACTGCCTTAAGTGGGCTAAAATTGGACCAGAATACATTGAGGTGGTCAAGGACGCTCTACATGTAACTTCAGTAATTATTTTTTTTTTATTTTAAACGTATGTAAGTATAAACCAGTGGGGTTATTTACTTAGAAGCGTTATTTCGTGCTTCATTTCAACGATCAAGAAGTTATGAGCATTAAATATTCACATCTTTCAAAGAGCAGAGAAGGACGTTGGAGCTGCATGCACAATAAATGGAAGAAAATAATGCCTAACAGATGAAACAAATGAAGAAGATGATTGAAGAAATGAGTCGGCCACAAAAGGACTATGAGCACTTGCATTACATATTTTTCAACTTTTAGGTTGTTTACTTTGCATTCAGTTATATATATATATATATATATATATATATATCAAAATTTACTTTTACGTCATTGTAAGTGTGAACTTGTCGAAATATGGCATCCGCGACCATTAGGTTTTCAATGTACCTTTTTCTTTTCTATGTAATTTCTGTAAAACATTTGAAATTGTTAGTCAATGTAACATTTATTTCATAATATATTTAATTTTCATTTGGTATTTTATAAAATTATTCAGTAATTTGTTGCTTATTTTTATTATTTTATTCAATTTAAATTAAATTGGAACCGAAAAGGATAATGCACGATTTTAAGTGTCGAGAATGATGCTCGTCTCCCAACATTTTGTTGTACACATTAGAGAAACATTTTCCCGACGCAACATCTTGAGACATGACTCCCTTGTCTTGACGTATGACACTCAAAGTGTCAGGAATGATGCTTCTCTCAATGCTTGTAAGGGACGTCGCCGGTAACCTACTTCCAACGTCTGAACATGATGTCGTGGTGTGAGTTTGTGACGACATCTTATCTTTGTCAGGAATATAAGTGTTAGGAGAAAGGAATTCTTAACTAGTGTTGTTTGCACGTCGGGAATGGGTTCTCCAATGTGGTTCTACCGACATCCTTCCTGATGTGTGGATGAATGTCGAAAGAGCTTTGTTGATGTTCTTTTGAATCTTCGTTGATGCATGCCAATGTCGGAGAAACCCAACTTTTTGTAGTGTTCCCTTGAGACGTCAACCATATCTCCTTGGAAAGCCAAATTCTTTAATTGTTGGACTCTTCCTATCTTCTCGAGAAGCAATAGACATTTACTTTATTCAAACAGTCGTCTAGTCTTGTCAACAG
>JBBPDI010089130.1:0-12384 GCA_037974545.1 Cucumis variabilis
GAATTCATTGTAGCAAAAAAGCTCCCTGGATGGCTATTATAAAAAACAAAGTGTGGTTTCAAAGAAGTGTCAACTGGCAAATAAATAATGGAGACAACCTCTCCTTCTGGGATGGAAATTGGAATGAAAAAAGTCCCCTAGCAGACTCTTATCCAAGATTATATGCCCTGGCTACTTCAAATCATGACACTATAAATGAAGTCTGGAATCGAAACACAAATGGTTGGAACATAAAATTCATAAGACATTTGAACGATAGAGAATCCCGCCTATGGAACCAAGTCAGTTCAATTCTGCCAAAACCAAACATCAATGGAGGTAACAACAAGCCTTTCTGGACTCACGGAAAAAATAATATCTTCTCAACGACCTCGGCAAAAAGGGTTTTACACAAAAATGAAAACCAAGCCATTATGTCTGCTCTCCAAATCTTTGATAACATTTGGTCGTCAACAATTCCTAAGAAATGCAAATTCTTCGTCTGGACTGTTTTCCATAGAAAAATAAATACAATGGAAACAATTCAAAAAAAGTGCAAGGAAATGTGTTTGAACCCAAACAGATGCATTTTATGCAATGCAGATAGCGAAGACTTTGATCACCTCCTATTTGATTGCACCATCACAAAGATCTTATGGAACAAGTTGAAAGATCTGATAGGAGATGCAGGCAACATAAATAACTTTTCTTCTCTTGAAATCAGAGTGGCAAACTTGAAGCAAAAAAACAGAAGAAACGTAATAAGATTCAACGCAATAGCTGGGCTAATTTAGACGATCTGGTTGGAAAGAAATAAAAAGATCTTTCAAGAAAAGTCCTCTTCTGTAGTTAATATTTGGGAAGATATCTGTAATCTAACAGGCTTGTGGTCAAGGAAACATAACTCATGTAAACATTATGATCCTTGCACCATCTCTCTTAACATTAGAGCTTTGCTAGACTAGGTTTATTGGCTTACCTCTAGCATTTCAACCTGTATCGAAACTCTTTGTTGATAGACTTATCCCCCTTCCTAGGGATCTCCTAGTTAGGTTGGGATTGTTTTCCCTTTAAAAAAAAATATATATGTTGGCATGGAGATCACTAAGTTGCTAAGCGATGTTTCTGGTTTTGGTTCCGGTCGAGGAGGAATAAGCATAAGTGTTTCATGAAATAAGAGAGTATGAAAGGTGTTGCATAAGGTTGGAAGGATAAATTATTTTTTAAGACGAAATAAAAGGTTCTTATCAAATCTACCATCTATAGTTCTCCTCATCTGTACCATGAATTGCTTTAGACTCCCATATGAGACTTGCATTTAGATCAACAATTGGTGTTCTCACTTCTGGCGGGTATCACAATTTGATTGAGCGAATTTGGTAGGATAAATCTAGATAAAATAATTTACTGCTAAATCGCACACAAAGAGTTAGTCTTACTGGCAAGTCTAGATAGAACATATTAGGAAATAATATTAGATTACAAAATCTACTCCTATAATCAAGCTCTTTATTGTAAATTGATTTGTAATTATTCTTTACCATATTTGTATCATCAAACATTGTATAAATACTCATTCTCATCAATGGAAACAGTAAGCAATTCAATACAAATTCATTGATATTTTTCATGGTATTAGAGCATACCTCAAAATAATTTCTTCTTCTCCTTCTTTGTATTCTTCTTCCTCTTCAATGGCTGCCTCCAATACCCAATCTGATCCCATCTCTACTGAAACTCTTACTAATCCCATTCCCACAAAATCATCACCACAAAATCAACCTGTTCTTACCTCAACTCTCTTCTTACTGTCAAATATTTGCAATCTTGTACCCCTTCGATTAGACTCCACAAACTACGTTATCTGGAAATACCAAGTCTCCTTAATCCTCAAAGCACATTCTCTATTTGGTCACATTGATGATTCTCTTCCCTGCCCTCCTAAATTTTTACCTTCAACATTTGCTGGAACCATCCCTGAAATAAATCTTGAGCATCTTCAATGGCTCTCCCGTGACCAAGCTCTTATCACCTTCATCAACGCAACCTTATTCCCTTCGGCTCTTGCTCATGTAGTCAGCACAACCTCATCAAAAGCTTTGTGGTTCTCTCTAGAAAAGAGATACTCCTCCAACACCAAATCCAATATTCTTGATCTTCTATCTGCCCTTAACACCATAAAAAAACTCCATTTGAAACAATCGAGCAATATACTTCTCAAATCAAAGCCCTTGTCGACAAGCTTGCTGCCACCTCTGTCTCCCTAAAAGATAAAGAAATTTGAGTTCATACCTTAAATGGACTTCTCACAACCTTCAACGCCTTTTGCACGTCAATCTGAACTCGAAGTGGTACCATCTTTCTTGAAGAACTTCACACCCTTCTCATCTATGAAGAATCCACCATAGCAAAATCATCCGTCATTGAAGCCATTCCTACCGCCATGATCGCCGCACAAAATTTCCACCCTTCATTCAATGGTAACCGCGAATGAGGAAGACGACACGGTAACCCTTATTTTAATTCTCAAAATCACACAAATTATCGTGGAAATAGAACACATGGAGGAACAATTTTCAATCACCCCAACATCTTAAATTGGCCCAATTCTTCATTCAGCCCAAACCGTCAATCATTCAATTTCTATTCTCACCGTGGGCTCATTGGACCTTTCCCCACTCATGGGCTCACTTTTGGGCCTGAAACAAATTCTAATTAAGCTGGACGAATATATTTTGTCAAATTTGTCAAAAATCCGAACATGGCGCTCTCGATTGCTACAACCATATGAATTTCTCTTATCAAGGCAGACATCTACCCTCTCAATTAGCAGCAATGGCGGTAAACTCTATGAATTCCCAATCTCTTGCTGAAAATACTAATAATTTTTTGTTATCTAACAGTGGATGCAATGTTCATATGACGAATGAGTTGACAAATCTCAACTTATCCAATAATTATAATTTTGAGGAAACTGTCACAGTGGGAAATGATCAACCTTTAAACATTCAAAATACTGGTAGTGGTAAACTCTCAACTCCCTCTCATACCTTTAATCTTTCAAAAATACTTCATGTCTTGAAACTTGCTGCCAATCTCTTATCTGTTCATAAATTTTGCTTTGATAATAATTGCATCTTTATTTTTTATACTGACTGGATCCTCATTCAGGATAAAGTCACCGGTCGAACTTTGTATACTGGTAAAAGCATCAATGATCTCTACCCTATTCCTAGTACTTCTCATCTATCCACCTATACTACGCATTTAAAAATTTTAAATTTTCATGCAAAACAGGAGAATATATATCATTATGGCATTTTTGTTTGGGCCATCCTGCTCCAAGGATTCTTCGTTCAATTTTATCTCATTTTGGTCTATCTATGTCTTCTTCTTTTTTAACTTGCAATTGCATTAGTTGTTTAAAAGCAAAAATAACAAAATTACTTTTTCCTATGTCTTTGTCCACTTCTCTTACACCACTTGAACTTGTTCATAGCGATGTATGGGGTCCCTCTCCAATAATTTCTTCCAATGGAAATAGATATTATTTTAGTTTCTTCATTGACAATTTTAGCAAATTCACTTGGCTCTTTCCTATTGCTTATAAATCTGACGTTCCCTCTATTATTCACAAATTTTTTCCCTTCATTGAAAATCAAATATCTCAAAAATTGAAAGGTTTTAGATCTAATGGTGGTGGTGAATTCTGCAACAATTCCTTACAATCCTTCTACGAATCCAAAGGTATTTATCATAAAAAATCAGGTCCTTATACACCTGAACAAAACAGCATTGCAGAACGTAAACACCATCATATTGTTGAAACTGCAATATCTTTAATTTTTCACTCCTCTGTTCCTCTTGAATTTTGGCCTTATGCCTTTTCTATTGCAGTGTCTTTTTTATTAATCGCATGCCCTCCATCTTACTTAAAATGTTATCACCATTTGAAATGCTTTTTGGTCATACTTTTGATTTGCATCATTTAAAAGTTTTCGGATGTGCATGTTATCCTCTTCTCAAACCCTACACCAAACATAAACTTGAACGAAAAACCATACAACATGTTTTCTTAGGCTATCCTCACAATTTTAAAGGCAATATTTGTTATAATTCATCAACCAAACAAACTATTATTTCACGTCATGTTATCTTTCATGAAACAATATTTCCCTTTACCCAAACCACTAACTCTTCCTTATCACAAACTCAATCTCTTTCTGATCCCAACTTACTACTCACCTTACTCAATATTCCACATCCTATATCCTTACACTCTAAACAATCTTCTACTCCTAACCCTTCCACTGCTGACATTACTTACTCACCCTTTATGGATACTAATGTCTCTCGTCAATCTTTGCATGTTTCATCTATTGCTGATACAGAAAATAACATAGAGGTTGTCACCACCAATGCACTAGCTTCAAATCCTCCTCAAAACACTCATGCCATGCAAACTCGAGCAAAGTCAGGAATTTTAAACCAAAGGCATTTCATATCACCACGACTCTTCCAGCTCCAACATCATACACTGA
Organism: Cucumis variabilis; assembly: GCA_037974545.1. Classification (NCBI taxonomy): domain Eukaryota; kingdom Viridiplantae; phylum Streptophyta; class Magnoliopsida; order Cucurbitales; family Cucurbitaceae; genus Cucumis; species Cucumis variabilis. Next base: position 4,521 of record JBBPDI010089130.1, read on the forward strand.
AGTTTCCAAGTATCCTGAATGGAGAGATGCAATGTGTGAGGAATTCAATGCTCTTCAAGCACAAGGTACTTGGTTTTTAGTCTCTCGCCATCCATCCATAAATATTGTTGGTTGTAAATGGGTCTTTCACACCAAATATAATTCTGATGGCTCAGTTGCTCGCCACAAAGCACGCCTAGTTGCCAAAGGTTATCACCAGGTACAAGGTTTTGATTTTGATGAAACTTTTAGTCCTGTTGTCAAAAAATCTACTATACGAATCATTCTTGCTCTAGTTGCTCAATACAATTGGCCATTGACACAGTTAGATGTCAAAAATGCTTTTCTTTATGGTGTTCTCCAAGAAACCGTATACATGTCTCAACCTACTATTTTCACGACAAAAAATTTCCAAATCATGCGTGTCTTCTACACAAGAGTCTTTATGGCCTCAAACAAGACCCTCGTGCTCGGTTTGAACGTTTTACCTCTTACTTGTTTACTCTGGGTTTGTTGCCTCAAATGTTGATCCATCTTTATTCATTCGATCTATCGGATCCTCTCTTACTTACTTACTCCTATATGTTGATGATATTATTGTCACTAGCCCAGACTCATCCTATATTTCTCTTCTCAAAAACCAGTTGGCCCTTGAATTCAAAATATCTGATCTTGGTCCTTTAAGGTATTTTCTTGGTCTCGAAATACAATTCTCTACTAATGACATTTTTGTTAACCAAGCAAAATATCTCAATGATCTCCTTCACACATTAGGAATGACCTCTGCAAAATCTTGCACAACACCAATGTCTACCTCTCTTGACCTCTACACCACTGCACAACCTTTTAATGATCCCTCCTTATATCGTAAACTTGTTGGTTCCTTACAATATCTTACATTTACTCAACCCGATATCGCCTTCTCCATAAATTGTATCAGCCAATTCATGCACAAACCAACAATCATTCACTTTTCTGTCGTCAAACGCATCCTTTGATATTTTTCTGGTACTCTCACCCTTGGCATACATTTTCGTAAAGGTTCGTTCTCTCTCCAAACCTTTTGTGACTCTAATTGGACAGTTAAGACTTCTGATCGATGATCCACCTCAGGATTCATTGCCTTTCTTGGCTCTAATCCAATCTCTTGGTCTTCTAAAAAGCAATTATCTACCATTTCTCGTTCCTCCACTGAAGCAGAGTATCATTCCCTCACCACTACTACTGCTGATCTTTACTAGCTCCAACAACTTCTCTATGATCTTCATGTTCCTCTCACAACCTCACCAACATTATGGTGTGATAATGCTTCCACTATTTTTCTGGCTCATAATCCTATTTTCCATGCTAAAACCAAACACATTGAGATTGATTACCATTTTTTTTTGGAAAAAGTTATTCGTAAAGACATCTCTGTTCGACACATCTCTTCCGACAAACAACTTGCTGATATACTCATAAAGCCACTTCTGTCTTCCATTTTTATTCACCTTCGAAACAAACTACTGACTCCACTTGAGTCTTTCGTTTGAGGGGCGATATTAGGAAATAATATCAAATTACAAAATCTACTCCTATAATCCATCTCTTTATTGTAAATTGATTTATAATTATTCTTTACCATATTTGTATCATCAAACAATATATAAATATCGATTCTGATCAATGAAAATAACAAGCTATTCAATACAAATTTATTGATATTTCACAACTTTTAGGAGTTTACTTTTTTTTTTCATTCAGGTTTGAAGATTGGTTTTGAGAAAACATGCACTTAATTAGCATTGTACTATTTGTTGTACCAGACATTAATAACAAAAAGAACAACTATGGAAACATATAAAAGCATAGAGAACACATCACATTTTGCAGTTCGATGACACAACATCTACATCTGGACGGCCATAGACCCATGATAAGAGATTATATTGCTCGTGTAGTAATTGACTCTTACAATGTTCTGACTTAAGGTACAACACTCTAAACATAGATCAACGTGTTGTCCATAAGCCGACTCAAATATCATAAATTCAATTGTTATGTCTACATGGGTTCTACTCAAATATCATAACTTCAATTTTACAAACATAATAGCCATAGATCAACATGTTGTCCATGATCTCCCAAACATAACTTATCAGAAGGTAGTATCACCCGTCATATGTCTGGAACAGCCACTGTCGAAATACTAGTCTGTAGCTCTCAAGGAATGAATAGAAGTAAGTGCAACATTGCATCTATTCAAATTTTTACTTCCTTTACATCTCCATTCAATCTTGGAAGTTTACCATGAAATGTTTTTGCTGACAAATTTTCTGTTTGAGTAGAATCCATGTAGACAATAATAGAATGGTCCTATGTGACTACGGTTTCCACAAAAATGACATATCCATTTCTTTCTTCTTGTTTTTAGCTGTTGACCGTTCTTTTTTTTACTACCGAAATGTCTGCACCGTTGTCAACATTACTGGATGCTCGTAAAAATACATTAGAGGAGTTTGTGCTAGTAGAGCATTTTCCAGAGAAGTCCAATCCCATTTTATCACACCTTGATTTACCATCATTCAAAATGTTGTCTAGACTTTCTCTCCAGACATGAGCATCTTGACATACTTAGAAAGGGATTCAAACTCATTATGAGCCTCCTTTAGTTCTGTTTTCAGCATGGCAATGAAGACAAGAAACGACGATTATCCTCCATCAAAACTTTTATTGTTTCTTTATGTTGTTTTAGAACAATTTGATCTTCTTTCCATTTTCTGACCTAGGTCATCTCTGTCCAGAGTATACGTAGCATAAGATGAGGTTCTCTGCTAATTAATACATGTAACAACCTCCTTTTTCCCACTGGCACAACCTTCTTTAGCATAATCATTTTCTATAGTAACACTGCGATCTACCAAATTCTTCAAACTCACTATCAAATGAAGCTTCATCGTCAGACAAGGTGACTATTAAACTTTTATTCTTTCATTTCAGGAACGTAGAGCACTCAGCTTGATAATGCCTCAAACTATCACACTCATGACATCTAACGATTCTACCGCTTCTATCAATATTTGAGATCCCAGATGCTCTGTCTCCTCTCTCATTCTCCTTTCTTCTGTTTAATCTAAAATTATTGTTTGAACCAAAGGAATTTTGAGAGTATGAAGAGGAATTATTAGAATATATGTTGCTGTGATTTTTATAAATCCGAACATGCTTACGAAATTGACTTTGAAGCTTTGACATTTGTTTCGTCAAAAGGACAATTGACTCCGCTAGTGATTATTTGCTAATCTGTTCTTTCTAAGGTTGAGATACATCCTCACTTACTGAAGAAAAGGCAATGCCAAATTTCTTTTTGGAATCGTGTTCTCCCAAATTTAATTTAAACGTTCTCAGAGATACGAACAGTTTGTCAAGTTTCATTGTGGTAACATCATTTACCTCTTCTATAGTCATAACTTTCATGTTGAACAGTTGAGGGAGATACTGCAACACTTTTCTCACCAGTTTTGTATCAAACATTTTTTCTTCTAAAGTAAAAGATTCATTCGCATTGTCTAAAACACGAACATTAAATTCAACAATGGTTTCATCATTAGACATTTTGATTGCTTCGAATCAAGATGTCAAAATATGTAATCTTGACATCTTAACTTTGGAGGTTTGTCCTTCGTAAGCCACTTCTAGTATATTCCAAGCTTCCTTGGTAGATGTGCATGTCTTAATTAGTTTAAACACATTTTGATCTACACCAATAAAGAGTGCATGCAAGGCATGAGAATTTCTCAAATCAGCACTTGACAACGTAAGTTCAAATTCAAGAGACACTTTAGTTGCATCAGTTTCAGTCGAATGCTCCCATCCAGCAATGACAGATCTCCAACACTTGGTGTCAATGAACTTCAAAAAAGCCATCGTTCTTGCTTTCCAATAGGCGTAGTTTAATCCGTCAAGAATAAGAGGTCTAGTAATTGAATTTCATTCAGAATCCCATTTATTTCTTTGATGATATATGAAACCCGCTCTGATACCAATTTAAAAACACATACACTTAGTTATCATTGTACTATTTGTTGTACAGGGCCTATTTGTTGTACAGGGCGTCAATAACAAAAAGTACAACTATGGAAACATATAAAAGCACATAGAACACATCAAACTTTGGTAACCCAGTTCGATGACACAACATCTACATCTGGAGGGACTTAGACCCATGATAAGAGATTATATTGCATATGTAGTAATTGACTCTTACAATGTTCTGACTTAAGGTACAACACTCTAAACATAGATCAACATGTTGTCCTTGAACTAATTTAAATATCATAACTTTAACACTATATAAAAACAATAGCCAGAACATTAATAGGATCACTCCTCCTTAATCAATATCCACTTGCAATCTATCATCAAGTATTCTTGATTTGCTTTAATCTCCTACCTTCGGTGTTCAATGTCATAACTCATAGGTCAATGAAGGGACACACCAAAACTTCCACAAATATGAATGTGCCATGGCAAATGCTTTTTTGAGAAAACCCGTTTTCTCTCAATGCATCATAACTAAAAACCACCCAATGATATGAGGTAACATAAAATGAGAGAAGCAATCTAAACAAACTGAGAATGATGGAGAGCATAACAAACCACGCGAACAATTTTAACAACCAAATCTGAACCAAAATATAATAAATAATTATAATAAAGAAATAATAAAAAAAGTGGTATCACAACACTAACAGGTTTGAAAGCATGTTGATCACAAAATATAGCTTCAAGTAGAACGACATATTAAATATTTATTGTCAAGACTTTTCCAACTACTGAAATAGTCCATTATGTTGCTAAGTAAGTTTTTCCATGCTTATCTACTTGTATTTTAGGAGTGTGAATGAGAAAAGTAAGTTTATTTTTTATAGAGCTTGAATGACTATATGTTCTTTTTAGGTTGGTGACACCATACTTATCGAATGGATTATAAGTAGCTTTTAGAAGTTTTTTCTCGAAAGTGGTTTCTAAACTATTATTTTTGTTCAAATGTTTTGTATGCTCGATTATGAGTTATGAATATGATGAGACGTTGGTTTAATGTGAATTCCAGGTTTGAGAAAAGATTGAATATAATGAAACACTAGATGAATGTGAATCCTAGGTCTGAGAAAATATTGAATATGACGAGATGTTTGTGGAAATCTCAGGTAATTTGCATGACGCTGGCTGAATGTGAATCACAGATCCTAGACGAGGAAAGAATCTCAAGTCTCGATGATGAGTTGGAACGTATGTTGGCTTGAGCGCGTTGAACTTATTTATGATTGTGGTGATGGTTCTCTAGCGTGAAACTCAGGTTAAGGAGGGAAGAAAGTGTTGTTATGTAAGCTTTTATGTGGCAAGCTAGCCGTGTCATATTATCTCACGTCTAAGGAGTCGATTGGAACATGCATTGCTCCTTAGCGTAGATGGCCCAGGTCACAAAGAAGGTGAATGCTAATCCTAGATTGGTGAGGGCAAGCTAAAGAGCAAAAGAGTAAGAGTTTAGCCAGGGAAAGAAAGCCCTGAAGCTTGTCTTTGAGTTGGAATAGTTGGGTGACCGAGGAGAAGAAAAAGAAAAAGAAGAAGAAGGAGATGAAGATGCCAAAAACGAAGACTGAATGAATGGTAGTTTTTTTATAATTTTTTAGAGTAGCCTATAGAAAATCAACTGAAAAACGTTGTTTGTGAAAAAAAATAAATTTTTATTATTAGATTAATTTTTCATAATGGATACAAATATGATATGGAGTTTTACGAAGAATAAGAAGAGAAACTTGAATAGGATGTAGGGTGTTAAAAAAAACCAGTAATATGACAAAACTCGAATTACTCAACTCAAACCGTAAGGGTTGGGTTAGGTTAGAAAATTGAAGAAAAGAAAGTTGAGCTGGGTAGTCGGATTGCGCAAGTAAGGGGTCAGATTGACCCGACCCAACCTGATTATATATATGTGTGTATAAACTTAAAACCTAAAAGTAAACCTCATTTTAAATGTTCACCTTGCATGACAATTTGTTCACCTTGCATATTGAAAAACAATATGAAATTTTGCATAAATTATGGAGAGATGGAAAAAAAAATCAACCTGCTAACCTAACCAAGCCCAACTTGAATTTTTTTGGTTAGGTTGGGTTGGGTTGACCCTTGCATATTGAAGCGATATGGTTCATTTTTTTATCAACTTAGATACTTTGAGTTGGTCCATAATTTTTTTCCAACCCGACCTTACCCGGATTATGTATACTTCTAATAGCAAGCATTAAAGGGAGATGACCGATAGAGGGAAGGATGTTTGGTGTGGCAGTTTGAAAATAATAAAAAATTTAAAGTAGAAAACATCCTCAACATATTTTAGGGATTGAAATTTGTTATATTTACAAATTTGAAAAGTGTGCGCCATAATTTCTAAAAATTATTCTCATATTGTTACTCAGTACAATTTCATTATATGCTTGTGTTTAATGGAAATTCAAGTTGTTAGTTTAATATAGAGAAATTGCATCAAATGACAAAAATATTTAGAAAAAAATAGCTCATGACACTAATTTTTTACATATTACAAATAGGAAAAAACTACTGATATTAGACGGCTATCAGACGGTAATTATATGGTCATCACTTTTAAATTTGCTATTTTTGAAAATTTAGAAAATGTTGTGACATTGACTCTATTATCTTAATTTTGTTTTGCTATTTTTGCAAAAGCTTCTTTAGTGTGTGTGTATATATATATATATCTTTTAATCACAGCAATTCAATTTTCTTTGGCAAAAAGATCTAAACCCTCAAAATTGAATTTGGTTTCACCTATTTCCAATCCCTTCTGTTTTTAAGCTTATATTTTTCTCCAAATTTTGACTAACAATTTTTTTAAAATTTTATTTTAAATCCTCCATAATTCGTTAGACCTTCACTGTTGCTCTGTCCAAGATTCAATTTTCTGCTTTTCTTCTTATTCTCGAGTAAGATTTTTATGTTGAGAAGATTTATTTGCTCGAGAACTCAAATTTGTAAATTCACTTTTTTTAGAAAGTTTGTCAAGTGTGCTCTTTAATTTTTCTAACCATTCCAATGGGTGCTCTTGATCCCAAAAAACAGAGTTGTTGAAATTTATGTAAAAGTAGTATTACAAATTTGTAAAAAAATAAAGAGTTGTTTATTATTCATAAATAAAAGTGTTATTTATTTAATTAATTTACCTAATGACTTAAATCTAATAAACAAAGATCTATGATATAACTCTCGAACAATATGTGGTCAATATACAAATGGATTATGTTTAAGTGATAACCAAAAAGGTTTATCCCTATTAACATTATGAATGTGACTCACTTTGTAACATTTTACAAATGGTGATTAAATTATTTTATTTTATTTTTTCATTTTCATTTTCATTTTCATTAACCACTCTAAAAAATCAATGTCTTTAATAATTTTAAATTAATTCAATGTACATCAAAATTGATTTTGAAATATTGAAAGAAAGAAAATGATTAAAGTGATTCAAACAAAAATTTCAAAATTACATGTGTATTGTTCTGTAATCTGGAATTAAATGGTAAGGGGGTTTGAGATTAAAGTGTAAGCTCATCCAATCCTCCAAGTGCATAAACTCATACATTATTACTCACACCATGCATACGCAAATCACTTAGCAAAGACAAACAAACAAACATATCTTTTTTTTTTTTTAGTTTTGGGTAATTTGTAAAATGGGAATTGAAAAGGTAGTTAGCCAAGAAAGTGTGCGTTTTAATTATAATTTATGTTCATCGTTATCTCTCCCAACTGACCTCAAAATTTGGCGGAGCTTTTTAAATATTCTAATGGCAACACAATAAAATTCTTCACCTTCTCCAAA
>JBBPDI010089137.1:0-12383 GCA_037974545.1 Cucumis variabilis
TATGAATATATTGTATTTTTAATGAGGTGACGGAGGAATTGTTATTATTATTATTTCTCTTTCATATGGTACACTCCTCCACTATGTGGATTTTTTTCTTTTTTCCTTTTTACACGACCACTATGTTGGGTTTTTTTTTCTTTTTAAAATTGATAACGACCAATCCAAATGGTCATTTTTGTTTTCACAATGGTTTAAAATTATTAGTTTTAAATTACACTACTGATCTTAAAATGATAGGTGAACATTTGTCAACATCCAAAAATGGTGGGTCACCCTAAACCACTATGAAACTGACTATAATTGGTGTAGTAAAACATCAGACTGACCTTAACTATGAAGGAGTACAAACCAATAGTTGATCGGTCAATCAATCGATTTAGATTAAACTTTTAATTTTTTAAAAAATCATGTTGTCGATTTGGATTTTTCTTACATTGATACCTACTCAATCTCTCCTTATCACCGATCAGCCACCTTTAGTTTGGTTGATTTCGGTCGGTCGGTTTGATTTTTTGGTCGTTCATGCTCACCTCTAATAAAACAACAATATTCTTTAAAATATTCTCAAATCAAATATGTTTTTTCACAAATTAAAACATAATATAAAATAATATTTTTTAAAATATCAAAATAAATTAAAATATTCACAAGCTATTAGCAAAATTTTGAATTATATCAAAATGATAGTCACTGATAGACTTTTATGGTCTATCAATGTCACTGATAAAAACATATCAATGACAATCAATGTCTATTATTGATAAAATCTAAAAATTTTGCTATATGTTGTAAATATTTTGTCAAATTTACTATTTTTTACCGTTCTTCTAATATAAATAATAAAAAAGAAAAATTAAATCACAAAATAAAATAAATTTTGATTGATAGTTTTAAATTTCCGGTCAAACGTCAATATTAACAAAAGGGGTGAATCAATATTTCACAATATTGTAGAAAATAATAAGAAAGCAATCAAATATTGTAGTTATAAATATAAATAATAGCATAGGTATGTTATATAAGGATATTTCTTTCCTATTTGATTATGGTATTAACAAATTAGAGTTTAAAGTAAAACAACACAGCCAAACTTTGGAATGAAGAGATATGTAGAGAGAGATGAGGGAGATTGGAAAAAATATATTGGGAAGAGATTTGAAATGAAGAGATATGTAGAGAATTAGTATAATATTTATTTTATTAAATTTTTAAGATTTTTAGTTCTGATTAATTACATTATATTTAATCTTTTTCTATAAAAAATATATTATATTGATTATTTTTTTATTAATTTTCATAAAGAGACACTTGCAAAATGGCAAAATAAGTTATAATAATTAAGTTCATAGCATACACATTTTATTATTTGTAAAAATGGCAAAAACGAAGTCCAGTCCACACATCAAGAGATAAAATGTCACAAATGCCTTCGTTACTAATATACATTTGATACACCTTATACATGTCTGATACACCTAATGCCCCTTGATACACCTGATACTTCTTGATACACCTGATATGTTTGATTAATACACTTGATGCATCTGATACTCTTTGATACACTCGATATCTTTTGATACACACCTGAAACATCTTGATACACATTATAATACACATCGTTACACTTGAATCTTCTTGATACACTTGATACCCCTTAAGTCTTGATAGTTTGATACACTTAAAAACTTCATTTATAAGTTTGATACACCGCTAATAAATTTGTTATGTTTCATTAGAACACTCAACAAATTTGATACGTTTGATGTACATGATATGTTTGATACACCTGATGCACAACAGATACATTTAGTATTCTTCACTTATACAATTGATTGATTAAATGAACTTGATATGCTTGAAATCCTACTTATACACTTGATATACTATTGATATATACTTGTAAACTTGATTCATATACTTGATAATGATTAACTTTATTGATATGCTTTAACAATATATTGTTGATATACTTGATAATGATATACTGAGTTACACCATTCATATACTCAATAATATTCTAATGAACTACATAAAATTTGAAAAAACAAAATCATTTGGAATAAGATTCAACTCAATATACACATCGAAGAAAGTAAAAAAAGAAAAATCACAAATTAAGTTAAATTATTTCGATCAACAACTATTATATTTCATATTGCAATTATTGTACTATTGATATTCTAAAACTAAATTAAGACAAAAAGAATAAATCATTTTTCTAGTATAAAAATAAACAAATAATTAGGGTCTTAAAAGGTGGGAAAATAAATAAATAATGAGTAGGACAGTAAAAAGAGGAAGATAAATAAGTTATTGAATAGTAGTTTAGGAATAATAACAAATTGAAGTTGGATTAATGAAAATTTTGCCATATTTGCAAAATTCTAAAACAGTGTGTAATATATCATATTCTCAAAATGTTACCCTATGCAATTTCTCTTTCATAAATATAACAAAACACCAATATATTTACACAGTAACAAAAATAAAAAGCCCAGAAAATAGGTAAAATATTTTCATAAATTTCAGCATTACCCTTGATATTGCAGATGATTCGTCACTTCTCTTTTTTCTTATTCTTTGCGATTTATTCATTTTCTCTTTCAAATTTCTTTAGTTCATCTTCCAGATTTTTCTTCTATTTTTCTTCATCTTCTTTTTCTTTCTTTCTTTCTTCATCTTCTCTCTCTTTCTTCTCGTTCCTCTTCAAAATATCAAGATCGTTTAAATATTACTTTGATATGATCCAAAGAATCGGTTACCTAGTCAACATGATTGTTTAGATATTTAAAGCCCTTTTTTCATTATTTAGAAAGAATTACACGATCGTGTGCATATGATGTAAACGATCACGTACCATAGTCAACCTGATCATTTAGCGTGGTCAACACGAACGTTTAAATTTGAAATATTTTTTTCATTATTAAAAAGAACTACACTATCATGTTGATATTTCCTACACGATTGTGTATCTTCTCATACACGATCGTGTATCATGATTGTTTAGAAGAAAAATTACACGCATGCATGTGATCGATTAATCGCATGTTGACTGGAGCATTTTTTGTATTTTTCGTTGTGGGTCTGTGGGCTTTTTTCTTTTTCAAAATTGTTCTATATATGTGGCCGATTAATCGCATGTTGACTGGAGCATTTTTTGTATTTTTCATTGTGGTCTGTGAATTTTTTTTCTTTTTCAAAATTGTTCAATATAATGTAAATATTTTTCCAGTTTGTTATTTTTTTAAAAAAAAAAACTTATATATATATAAGTTTCTATATAAATAAATGTTAAACATTCTCTATACCTTTTTTTAAAATTTCAAAATTTTTTGTCACACCCCGTTTCGTAAGCACCTCAATGCTTTGTGTTACGCGATATGACTTGAGTATTTCTAACGCGTTAAACGCCAGAAGCTCAGCTTTAGGTATCCTTAAGCTTTGCTTAAACGCTTGGTGACTTGGCTTTATCACCTAGCTCATTCTTAAGTCCAATTAACATACTAGGAGATAAAGAAAACATAAGACAGCAGACTTAACAAAATCTTGAACTTTTATTAATATAAACCATGAGTTCTACAATATACTTTACAAAAGGTCTTTAAACACAAAACTAAATGACTTTAACTAATCGCCTGACCAAGCCTCTTCGCCTAACAATCTTATCATTTTCATCTGACCATAAACACCTCAATCCTGGGGAAAGAAACTTAGAACATAAGTCAAATGACTTAGTGAGGTTTTAAAAAAATCGTTTTGCAATTCTCTTTGTATCATAAACATCTTAATTCAAACAAGCTCATTGCCTTATTTCACAAATATAACATAACACATAAATACTCGTTAGTCTTTATGTTCTTTCGCTGAGAAATCCAAAACCACTCCCTACGCTAAGACTCACCATCCTTGAATTTAGACTACTGTAAACAGCATCCGAGAATATCCTGGCTTCTTTCTCGTTGCTCAGACCAAAGTGCAATACACATATTTTATGCATTGTTCCACCTTATTTCACCATGCATACCTTTTCTATATGATTGCCTTTACTTTTTATGTTCACATAACAATTAGCTGAACAACAAGAACAAGACTAAAGGTTTAAACACAATTTCATATTCATTTAAATGCAAAGACGCTACTTGAAATCATACATATACTTTCATTCAAAATAATCATTTACAAACATTTTGAAATTCAAAGAAAACTTTTAAATATACAAACACATTTGAAATTTACTCACAATAACTTGGTTTCTTTTGGTTGGCTTCCACTTTCTCTTCTTGCCTAATGACCCTTCTTCTCAGTAGATTAACACTTTACTTATCTTCACAAATTCTCAAAGTAAAAACTTATTAACATTCTACTGACTTCTTCTATTTATACTAGTTCTAAAGTGGATTAGTCATCCTTATTCTCTTAACAACTTGCTAGCTCCTGCTCATAGTGATACATGTGTAAACTTGTTGTTTAATTTAACTATACTTTGGTTAAACTTTTACATGTGGCCTATTCTTCAGTTTGTGAACGAGAAACTCAGTTCGCGTTCATAGGTTTCCTCGCTTTCTCTTTATATCACGAAGAACTTAAAATGCCTAGTAACACTTAAACACTAAAAGTCCTATCACATCACCTCATTTCCTCGCGACCTATCTTAACACCAATTTTTTATTGCCTAGTTCTACTTAAAACGCCTTCTTCAAATACTTAATCAAAATTTAGTTCCCTAACTTAGGTACGTGTCTCACAAGTATAAATATAGGGAAAATCGAGACAAAAAAAGGATTATTATGCAAAGATCATTAACGTTATTTTACTAAAAAGAGGAAGTATTAGGCAAGAAGAATAGACTTGAAGCCAGGCATTCTGAAAGGAATCTTAGTGTAATGAGTGATTCTATTTCAAAATGTTTAATGTTTCCAAAGTTTTAATATCTTTTTTAATTTCTTATTCAATTGTAAAGTTGTTCTTGCATGTTTAACGTTTATGAAAGGAATGATTATTCTAAAGAAAACTTTTATGTTAAGTAAAGTTTTATACACGATAAATGCTTTGTATTATATGCTATGAGTTGCAGCCCACTACAATTCACACTCCATGTGATGGAATGAAGGCATGACAACCTAGACATACGACACAAAATTCTCCATAAAATAATGTGTCGAACGCCTAGTAAGTGAAACTAAGAACATTCGCAAGAATTTAAAAGCAAAATGAGGGCCTAGATAAATTTTGAAAACTTCATTGATACTTCAAATACAAGTAGACTTAGGATTTTTACCTCAATCCATACAGAAATTCTAGACATAACTTAAAATGAAACTTGGACTTTCCTCGTCTAGCTACTATATGCTATACAAGTAAACAATGGCCACTACCAAGAGGATGCGATAGAGAGACACAATAGAAAATCAAGGTTGCAAGTTCAACGTTGGATGTTCTCTACTACCTGGAGGGAGGGTTAAAGCAAGACATTTGAAAGTGGGATCTGTAACAAAGGCTTGAAATAACTAGATTGACCTTAACACAACAAATCCATTTTCATGAATCATATTGAAATGACACATTTTAAAAATCTTTCATCATAATTCATGGAAATCATTTCTTTTCAATTCTTTCATTGCAATTCGTAACATGTCACATATGTTTTTCGTATGACATACTCATCTTACAGAGTCATCATGTATGTTTAATTATATCTTTTGCCAAACATTTACCACACTCTTTTGCCAAGTTGCAGCTATGTAGAGTAGTCTCAACGCATTTAGTAAGTTCCATCAATTCCTCTACACATAACGCATTTTTTAATGCCAAATCATAGCAAGCAAAGGGCATCTCGTACCAGATCATACAACAGGTATAAGGCATCCTATTCAAAATTACACAGCATAAATAAGACATTCTATTTCAGATAACATAGCACAAACAGAGCATCTTATCCCAAATCATACAGCAAAGATAATGCATCCCATACCAAATCACACAAAAAGTATGAGGCATTCTCATCACATAAGGTACAAAAGATCGTCTTGCTCTTCCTTCTAGCTTCCTCAACTAGGAGTCTCCTTGCACCTCTTAAAATCCTTGTCGGACTCAAGTTTGTTTTGCGTTTGTTAATCTTAGATACTTCCCTAATTCTTTCTTAAACAAGCTCGAGGCACAAGCAACTTCAAACTGACCTAAATTTCTTCTATCTATATGTTGCCTCCGGTGAATTTTCCAATAACGAAATGATTACTCTTACCAGTGGCGAGAAGTAAGCCAATCTCAAAACGTCATGTGTCACACTTCTTTTGTGAAATGCATTTTACCAACAGAAATCTCTTCACTCATTAACCCTACCACAGGGCCTTTATCATGTTGGTGGTACGCGATCAAGGTCTTACACTATGTTTGTTGTAAATCATTAGTCTTATTTCCTACCAATGGAGCTAACTATTATATGCATAAGGAGTAAAGGATGTCATGTAGAAAAGAACTGCATGGTAGAGTGAAGTTGACCAATGCATAAAAAGAAGGTGTTAAGCTTTAGCAACCTGAGCAATGAAAAATGAACCAGGATATTCATTAGGGGATGGTGTTTATGAGGGACATCACAATAGTCTATGGGTGGGAACGATTCATGTTCTCGCGAAAGGAAGATGGAAGACTAGTGTGTGTTTAATATTTTATGCGTATAATGCGTCGAAGCAATGTTTGAGAAAGTGGTTGCATAAAATGTTTGCCCAATAAGGTTTACAAAACTATCACTCACTAAGTCTTTCACTTATGTTTTAAGTTTTCTCTCCCTAGGTGATTAGGTGTTTTGGCTGTTGAAAAACGAACTAAGGCTAGACACAATGGAAATAACATAAAAAAAAATTCTCTTAACCCTAGAACGTAAACAAACTGTGCATAAACAATTAAATCATGAATAAACATACCTTTGTGCCTATGTTCCAAATTTGAATTACCTTTGTTATGATGAGGATGATCCTCCAAATTCATATCAACAGAAAGTTGCAAAATCACTAGCGTTCTCTGATAGTATCCCACACACGAACTAAAAGTTCGAATCCTTAAAATCAGGCCTGCTAGAATATCACAAAGTGAGAATTTTGACTCTTTATACTGATAAAAACGGTAGACATGCGCAGCAAAATCAGGATCAAATTTTTACTCTAATTGTAACTAAACAAGTTTAGTGATTAACATGCATAAAAAAACCTAAAATAACATAGATAGAGTTAAAAGAAAAACTTACCTTTGAAGTTTTTCTTCTCTTGTATTCTCTTCACGAATTTGAAGTCAGCACAACTACTAGAGTTTACCTGCTATTCTTTGAACTTGGAACCGAGTTGTGGGACTCAAAAATGGTGAAGAAATTGAGAGAGATGATATCCTTTGGAGGAACCTAACCTTTTGGTTAGTTTTTTTTTCTTTCTAATGTTGAGAATCTCAAATGAAAAGAGTTCTTGGTTTTATTTTGTAATTCTCAATTACAAAATTAATTTTTAATTTCAAATCCAAGAGTCATTTCACCTTTGCATAAAACTTGTTTACAAGCAAGAGCTTCCCTATCATGTCTATTAGTGTCTATTATTGATAAAATTTAAAATTTTGTTATATTTTGTAAATATTTTCACCATTTTTCCATTTACAATAACTTTTCCTAACAAAAACTAAAACCAACTTACAAAATATGTTTGACCAAACAATTTAGATCATACTTGTTTTCGGAGATACTTTATTATTTTAAAGTTAAAATACCATTTTAATTGGATAATTTACATAAATATAACAAAACCTAAAAAATATTTACTACCCTTGTAACAAAAAAGAAAAGTTCACGAAGCTGGTAAAATATTTTCATAATTTCCAAATTTGCCCTTGAATATTGCGGGCGATTCGTCGCTTATCTTTCTTCTTCCTCTTTATGATTTATTCATCTTCTCTTCCAGATTTATTCATCTTCTCTTCTAGATTTTCCTTCTTATATTTGTAAACGGTTTATTCTTCTATTTAAATTTATTTCATCTTCACCATTTTCGACAAAATTCTTTGAAGCTACTTCATCTTTCTCATATTCGAGAATATCAAGATTGTTTAAATATTATTTTGACATGCTCTCAACGACCGTTTACCATTGTCAACAAGATTGTTTAAATTTGAAGCCATTTTCTCATCGTTCAAAAAGAACTACGCAATCGCTTACCAATCATGCTAGTCAACACGATTGTTAGATTTGAAGTTTTTAACAATCATTTACATTGGACTACACAATCACTTACCACAATTAACACGATTATTTTCTTGATCAATACGATCGTTTAGCATGGTTAACATGATCGTTAAATTTGAAGTCTTTTCCTCCATCCTTTAAAAAGGTACACAATCATGTATCATGACTTTAGTACACGATCGTTCAGAAGAAAATTACTCGCTCACACGTGTGACCGATTAATCGCCTGTTGACTGGAGCATTTTTTTATATTTTCCATTGTTTGCCTGTAGACTTTTTCATTTTCAGAATTTTTCTACACAGTGTAAATATTTTACCAGTTAGTTATAATTTTTTAAAAACTCCATTTTAATTTGTGTACTTTAAATTTAGAAAAAAATATTATAAATGATAAAATGCTAAAAATATTTACAAAATATAGTAAAATTTTAGATTCTATTAATGATAGACATTGATAGATTTCTATCCGTGTCTATTATTGATAGAATCTAAATTTTTTCTATATTTTGTGTTAGCACCCTTCTTATTGGCTAAATTACTTTTAAGTTCTCTAACTTTTATTGTTCCTTTTCTCCCAGTAGTTGTCTGAGGTGGTCATGTATTGCTAGTCTCAAAGATGGCAGATCATGCACATTATTTCTTTGATCCATATATACGATAATCTACAAATTGGGATCGCTGGGATTATTTCCTTTCTTATTTTTTGTCAATTTCTTCTAAAGATTCTTTCATTACTTTGCAATGCTATTTAAGCTCAAGGTTTATCTATGCTAGGGTTGTTGCATCTATATTTTTTGAATTGTTCTTCATCTTTATGCTAAGAAGAGTCGGTGTTTAATTTCAAAAGATACTAATGGCGTTGGGAGTTATGAACCATCTCCCGACGTATAACTAATGGTGATGGGAATTAGTCATAGCTCCTAACGGCCTAATACGCATCGAAAGTCAATTAATGGATAACCCCCGACGTCTTAATAAAGGAGTCAGGAGTTCTTGTCTCTTCCGACGCACTATCTTTTGATGACTCTTTTACCCATGAGGAGATCCTCTTTTTCTTGTAGCGTTATTTTGTCCATTTGTCAATTATCTGATTCACTTCTAATTGTCATATAATTACCCAATATTCATTCTCACATCACTTATAATTTTTAATAAAAATTACAAAATAAGGTATCAATTACATAGAACTCAAATAAAAATAACAAAGTACTTCAAAATATCTAATAAAAATCATATACAATCATAAAATAATTGCACGACAATTAAATAGAAATCACATAATAAACCTAAGTTTAGTACCTAATTACACAAGTATATGAATGTTTTAGAAACTAGTCTCTCCTAATTTATCCTAACAATTATTAATAATAAAAGAATAAGAGGAAAGAAAGAACGAGTTAATTTGACCTATAGAAAAGAATATTAATATTTTTCAAAGTAAGTTACAATGTCTCAAGTTCACTAAAAATTAGGTTGGTGATGAAGGAAGAGCTGGTGGGGGAGTTTTAAGTTGGATAAAAAAAATAGAAGTATGTCAATATGAGCTTAGCCCAATTGACAACTGTATGTATATGTGGACAAAAGGTTTCGAATTCAAATCTCCACTTATATTTATTACAATACATTTAAGAAAAATAAAAAAATAGAAATATTCCTAATAAAAGTTTAAATTAGATTATGTATAAAATAAAGTAGAAATTAAATATCTTGTTATATGTGTAAAAGGTCTAATATACCAACTGTTTTGTGTTTAAATTTTAATTAATATAGGTAAACATATTTCTATGTTTTACAAAATAGAATAAAATAAGGGTAAAGGTTAATAAATATAACAAAACATCAAAATATTTATGATATATTTCAAATTTGTCATTGATATTGCAGACAATTTGTCAATTCTTTTTCTTCTTCTTCTTTGAAATTTATTCTTCTTCTCTTCTTTGTAATTTTTTCCATTGTTAAAAACAACGATACAACTGTGTATAATTTTCTACGTGATCATTTAGAAGAAGAATCATACGAAGTAATTTTCCCATTGTTAAAAAGAATTACGATCGTGTATAATTTCCTACACGATCCTATATCATTTCCTAAACGATCGCTTTTCATGATCGTTTTTAAAAAGAATTACACCATTCTTTTCATTGTTAAAAAGAATTACACACAATCGTGTATAATTTCCTACATTATCGTAAATCATGATTGTTTAAAAGAAGAATTACACGTACGCATGTGATCGATTAATTTCGTGTTCGCTGAGATATTTTTTGTATTTTTTATTGTGGACTTGTGTGTTTTTTTTGCTTTTAAAATTGTTCTCTACAGTGTAAATATTTTATCGATTTGTCATATTTTTTCAAAAATAGAAAATGGAAATAAATTTTGAAAAAAAATTAAAACAAGAAATTTTAAAATGCTATCCAACAAAATAAAAAGGCATCACGTAAGAAGATCCTAAGTCAACATCGAAAATATTCTATGTATCTAATCGTAGATTAAATTCTTGCTATCTTTTTCGAATACCATTCATATTGGATCAAAACAAAGAAGAAAAAAAGAATATCATTCATTCATACCCTATTTTGAATGGTACATAATTTCAAAACTTTTACGAAAACTTTTGAAAGAGCATATTTGGAAAACTTGAGAAGATATTGTAAGCTTTTAAATTAATTATCCAAATATTGTAGTTTTTAAGATATTATGAAAATATGATAGTTTGGTGATGTGATTAGCGGATGGGTTTTTTCTTTTTTCTTTTTTTAATTTCACTCATCCTTTTCTTTTTAATGGAAAACCGTTTTTTATTTTACACTTCTTCTTCCTTTCCTTTTTTAATAGAAAAATGTACTTTATGAAAATCAACCTTATCAAATATAACAAATAAATCGAAACTATTTAAAAATTACTATAAATTCATTAAATTGATTTTTATAGTCAATTTTTGTTGTTAAATTTTGTAAATAATTTTTTTTTATATTCATGACAATTCTTCTTATAAAATTTGTCTTCTATTTCTTAGTAATAAAAAAAATATTGCTATTTTATCTTTAAGTGTTTTAACTTTAAAAAAGTTATGGTAAAAAACAAATTTGGACATTTTAAAATATAACATAATGAACTAAATATAGTAAAATTTCATATTTTATCGATAATATACATTGATATACTTTTATCAATGTTTATTAGTGCATAGATAGATATTGATTCTGTAAATATTTTCAGTAATTTTATCATTTACAATAATTTTCCTAACAAAATTGTGAATCTTTCTTTCCATAATGACTATTGTTCAAAATTGAAAATTAACAAAAAAAAAAAAAAACATTAAAATGTCCATATTTTTTTAGATGTTAAAGTGTCCATATCAATATAGCAATTTAATGTTTTCCATTCATTTAAAAATAATAATACAAAAATCAATCGGTCCCACGAGGCAGACGTCGTCAATATATTTCTAGTTGATTATCGTCGACAACTTTGATATCTAGTATGCTCTAACTTCTCTTGATCCTCTGGTGGCTTTAGTACTTATGTAGACACTTCATAGTTTAAATATTTTCTATACTAGCACGACAAGAAAAAAATAATCTTTCGATGAACAAAAGAGTCGTTAGGAGATAAGCCATCGAGAGAGAATAACTTCTAACACCTTTAAGTTCTCTTTTAAAATTTCTAATGCTATTAGTATGTGCCAGGAGTTCTCTCTTAAAACTTCTCAGATCTGTGAGAGACAGGGATCTATTGAAACTCTCCTCTCCAGTCCACCAAACCCTTATGCTTCTAAACCCTAGATTCAAGCTTTTTCACCACTGCTTATCATCTAAAGCCGCTGCTCCTCTCTCCTCGTCGTCAAATATCGCCTCTCCTTTCACTGCTTCTCCGATCATTGGGAACCAATTTAAACTTCATTTATTTAGGTTTTTCTTTTTTTTTATTCAATTTAATCTTAAAGTATGCTTCCATTTTCAATTTATTTACTGTAGTCATGCTCTAACTTCGATGAGTATTCTTATAAGCTCTTCAAGAGTTTTGTTGATTGCTTTGATGGCTCTTACTGTAACCTAGATTTTGTTATTTGTTAATGATGTTTTGGGAAACTATGATATATGAATTGAGTTTGTTACCAATTTAAGCTTCATTTATTTAAATTTGGTTTGCC
>JBBPDI010089145.1:0-12382 GCA_037974545.1 Cucumis variabilis
CATATCCAAATGTATACTGCTTAGCTCCTTAGTTGCTCTAAGCCAAAACTGAACCTAAACATCTATAAGGTAGTTAGCTAGGTATATTAATACGACATTCGTAAAAGGGTAAAAGGGTATTAGTTAGAGGGAGTTAGTATAATTTGCTATAAATAGGAGGGTGAGCGTGTGTGTTTGGGGGGCTGGGCAATAGTTGAGTGATCTAGGACTTGGATTAGCATACTCAAGAGAGAAGGTTCGAAGGGCCGGTATACTTGGGTTATCTTATCATTTCAACTCTAGTTAGAAAGTAGCCTAACGACATATTTTCATATTTAATATATAAGTAATTAAACATAACAAATTAAAAAAAGTAAAATATACTAAGAAATATAGCAGTCTAAGGACTCTTCGCTCTCCTTGCAAAAACATCATTAAGATTAAGAGAGTCACCCATAATACAGAAACGCTCATTTGGGAACAAAACATAAATAAATAACTTGGCACTTCCAATAAAACTAATTAAGGTCTATTTTAATAAGAAGTTGATCAAATTAATCCAAAATAAAGGATCAAAAAACAGAGCCAATTTGATTAAAGTCAAAATAAAAAGAAAACCAAAAGAAGTAAAAAGGTAAGGAGTCTTATGTGTCAGGTGCTCAAAATCCATCCCCACAAAATGCGAAGCCTATCATTTTTTTTCTCAGGATAAAGTGATTCTTCATTGTTCTATACACAAAAAGCTCACTCCTCCATAGTTATAAAACAAAATAACTCCGTGATTGAAGGGATTAAAAAAGCTCGATAAACAGGAGAAAAAACTATCAAAACAAGAAAAAGAAAAAACCAAGATCAGTTCACAGCTTCAGTTTACACCCAATAGAATTTTCTTGAACAAGGGGGCCTAAAAACAGCTGAATAACAACCAACCCAAGTTCCCAATATCCCAAGAAAGGGGAAGAAGAAACCCAATAGATATTACGAAAACAGAGAATCAAATTCATGTCAGAACTCCCAGAAAGTGGTATCGTATCAAAAGACCAAAAAGAGAGGTCAAAGAACAATACCCATGTCCCAAAACACCATAAATTCAACAAAAACAAAAACACAGAATCAATCAACCCATCTGAAAATCATCCACCATAAGAAAAATCCCACGTATCAATCGAAAAACGAAACAGACCCATGATTCAAAAAAGCTAAAAAATAAAAAGGAGTAAAACATATAATCAATCAATCAATCAATCATCAATAATATACCTGGTATCCTCTCGGTATTGCTTAAGAACAATCAAAGAGAAGAAGAAGTAGAGAAGCTTAATGAAGGAAGTAAGAAGAGAAAACGAGGGAGGAAGGGTATAATCTGTGAGAGAGAAAGAGATGAAAAAAGGGGGAATGAGAAAGGGGCAAAAACGTGTATGAATGATCCGAGGAGGCGATTTGTAATCCCAATATAATGAAATCAACTAAACTTCATTGGGAAAAAAAAGAAGGAAACGGAAAAAGAGGAGAGAGGAGAGAGGTTTAGGAAAGGAAAACGGGGGCGAACCGAAAAACTCTATGGTGGTGCCGTCCAAACAGCAATAAAAATAAAAAAGTAGAGAGAGAGAGAGGAGGAGGAGAGAGAGTGGGAGGTTGGATAAATATAGAACGTCGGATTGAAAGTCAAAGATCAATGGCTGTAAATGGCTGCAACGTCATCTTCAAAAAGGCTCCATTTTTGTGGACTGGAAGGAACAGAGAAGCTCTGCCCCACCTCACCAGCTGACCCGCCTACGCCTTCTTTCTTTTCTTTTTGGGTGGCTTTTAGCCTCTTATCTAATCCTTTTTTTTTAATGTTTTATTCTTAGGGTTTTTCCCCCTCCTCCCCTTTCCTTTTTTGGGTTTTATTATTGTTATTAAATGTTTTCTCTTACTTTTCTCATATTTACTTTCGTAATTTTCTTTTTATTAAAATATCATTTGTGTATTTGCATTTAAATACCTATTCAATTTTAGTTTATCATCCAAGTTTAATCTTAGTCATTTTAATCAATTTTTATTTTAGGTTTTACTCCTAGTTTACCGTTAGATTTTTTTTAAAAAGAAAATCCATTAGTATTTGTACCATAAAACATCTGCATATTATATTTTTATACATTAAAAATTATTATTATTATTACATTAAATTAAAGATTTATTGAAGATAGAAATACGAAATTAAAGATAAAAACTTTAAAAAATAAAAGACATTTGTTATAAATAAAAATAATAATAAGCTATTTTACTATATTTATAAATGATTTTAATTTTTTAATTATATTTAAAAATATCTTTTAAAATAAATACTATTATTGTTGTTTTCATAATTGGTAAGTAAAATAAAACTTTTGCACATGATTTATGTATATATATACATATATATATAGTCATGTTTTAAAAACTTAAAATATTGGTTTTTATATATAAATTTTGTTGAACATTCCACTATTTTATCAAACAAGAGACATGGTTAAACTATTGTAAAAAAAAGTTAGAGAAAATAGACTCGCGTCTAGAAAATAAAAATACAGAAAACAAAATAGCTAACAAACAGGTTAGGTTTTAATACAATTTTTTTCTTTTTTCTTTTTATCGTTAGATGATATATATTGACACATTATATTATATACTTTTAAATACAACATTCAATTTCATTCCTAATGGTACAAAGATTTTAATATCTATCATTAAAATTAAACGTACAAATTTACCATCAATCAATTATGTTATGTTTATATTGATAAAAATACGCTTTATCACTTTATAAGTATATATTCAATAAGATAGATTTAAAACAAACTCAATAGTACACGTTAAAAAGATAGTCAAATTCTATGGTTGATATTATCTATGTATAATACAAAACATTTTATCACTAAGAATATAATATATATGTTAATACATTACATTTTAAATAAATTAAACTTACTTAAGTTCACACTTGGAATAATACATGATTTAATTTAGGGAATAAAAAGACAAAAATATACTTGTCACTTTGCATAACCTCTAATCTTTTATCTTTTATCTCTCTCATTGCTTTCAACATATTTTTATCCTTAGAAGGATGTGTGTTTGACAGAGGGAAAGCTATTGATGGTGTTGTTGTCATCTAAATTAAAGGCTTCGAAAAATCACAAGAAAAAATGCATATATTTTGTCCTCAAATCTCAAAAGAATAAATGTTCATTTTGTACATATACGATATAATCAAATCTCAAATTTTGAGTTGATTTTTCTAAACAAAAATGGACCATATAAATTGAATATGCTACGTCTACTGAGTTATTATTTTTCTCTCTCTCAAATATATACAAGAAAGGACATAAACAATGATGGTCATTTTAAGATATCGGGGTTATATTACATGTAGCCTTTTGAATTGAGTTTATATAAGTTTAAAGTTAATAAGTGTATATTATTATGTTTGAAGGGTAAAATTTTGATCGGATAGAGTTTCTCCACAAATATAAAAAGTAAAAATAATAAATTAAAAAAAAACTATTTAACAAATATACAAATTTTTGTTTACTATTAAAGTTGAGTTGTTTGAAACTCGCATAAGAAGTTCGTAGATCATATCACTTAGTTTCCATCTTTTATTCATGTTTGCATGACACTTGGATTAAAGAGGTCGACGTAGCTTTTTATTTATATATTTATTATTATATTATTAGTAGTATTTATTTATTTATTTTTATGAACTCATAGTCATTGTTGAATAGAAGACACATCTTTAACTTATTTAAGCATGTCATTTTATATCACTTGATAGGTGGTAGCCACGTATATGAGACTTTACATAACTATATTTTAGTTACCCATTGATTTATAATTTGTAACTGTTTTTAAAAAAATTATTTCCAACGGTAAAATTATCTAAATTATTTGTACACATAACAAAATTTTAAACATTTTTGAGTATGTATTGTTATTTTCAAAAGAAATAAGAAATTGTAAAAAATATAATATTTATAATGATTTTTTTTTGTCAAGTAAATAGTTTGGAAAAAAAATCCTTAAAATGGTTTTTTTTAATAATTTAAACAATATTACTTTATGAAATTTAATTAAAATTTCAAGAATATGTATTTTTAAAAGAAAATCTCATCATTAATGATCAAATGGGACCTTGATCTTCGCTTTACATTGAGGAAACTAATTAATTTTCAATAATTATTCCTTTCTTTAGCATGATTAGTGTTCAAGTTTTATATATTGAATAATAATATAAATTAAATGTAATGTACATTGAAATTTCTATACTTTAAATGGAACATCTCTACTTAGTGAAATTAAGTAGGCTATTTGGTTGTTCTTCAACTCTTAATTTCATTTCATAATAGTATTTATTACTTACTTGACATACATCTTAAAGCTTAGTTAGTCCTCTATTATTAGTTTTATATTATACTGTTAAATTTTCCATGAGAAACCCTATTTGATATACCTTCTTATAAATTTCAAAATAAAAGCTATTTCTTTTAATATTTGAAATGTGAAGGATAATTACGTACGTTGGACCCGATAACTTTTATAATGTACGTATTTAGTTATTGATTTCTTCAAAATACTCGCATTTTTCTCTAAATTTTTTGAAATTTATAGTTTTAATTAGTCTCGAAGAAATAGCATTTGAAATATAGTCTTTTTCTATTTGAAAGGACAATCCAAATGATTAATTTTATGGTTTACTAAGTAAGTGAACTCAAATTTGGTCATTTAAATGTGACTATGTGAGTGTGTGGAGGAAGACACAGAAGGAAAAGGAAACCTTGCAAAGCCTATAAATGTTGGATGGAAGTTAATGCATGTCTGTCAAAATTTGGTGTAATTTCACATGCAAAAAGCTTGTACTGTAATTTACCAACCACATATATAACAATGTTAAAATACAATTTTTGTTTTCTTATATAATTTATCGTTTTCGTTGATAGAGACCATAAAAGTTTATCAATGATATAAATCTATCAATTTGTAATTTTTATATAGATAGAGACTCATTTTCGCATTAGACTCGAAAATACATTAAAATGGAGGTATAGTCTAATATAAGTTAAGTAGAAGTGAAAAAATGATAAAATGGAGGCAAATCTATCAATTTGCAACTTTTGTATAGTTTTCACTTTTTAAATTTAAATGAGATTCCAAACACAGCCCTCTTCATCAAAACCATTCCAGGTGCGTACTGTCGACTTATTAGGATATGTTTAGGTAAGACATTGTATTATTTTGATTTATGAAGATAATATACGTAGAGAGAAATGATTAGATATCGATGCACACGACAGAACGCACGTATCTCTTATACTTTTTATTCAACCACAAATTATTTTTTTAAAAAAATATCACACGACAATATTTTATTGCACTATTTTTTGGAGTGCATTCAAGGGAGCACTTAAGTTTTTTCCTTATATATACACACACGAGTAAATACCTATATAATCTAAAGTGAGCAATATGGGTGTCACTTTTATATAGTTTTTTTTTTAAGAAAGAAAAAAAGAGAAGGGAATTAAAGGGACTAATATGGGATAGGGATATTATTTAGCTAGCTAAAAGGCATATGTGGGACATAGAATAAGCTAGGTAGTATGATTAATAAGTATATATAATCTAATATAATATAATAAGATGTGTGAATAAGAATAATAATGAGAAGAAATTTTTTATGAAATATTGGTCTCTGTTGGCTGGAAAGTGGGAATGAATTATTATTAAGATGACCAAAGTTGTTTCCCACTTTGGTCTACTTATACATATAATTATATATATTAATCTTTTATATAATTAAGTTGCCATGATCTTTCATTGCCATTTGCTCCAAATTAACACATTAATATAACAATAATCCTTACCCTTCAATTCAATGTTTTAATACCTTACCAACACTTTAAATAAAAATATATATTATTTCTTAATCCAATTTTACAAGACAACTTATTTTAAAAAGTTATAAAATATTAAATATTAGGTATTATCGACATCTTCGAAATAATTTTTAACATCGTTAAAACTTTATATATATATATATATATATAGAATTACTAGTTGATGATCATTTTTAATTAATTAAAAAAGTATATACAGTTTAACAAAAAAATCACACGTAAGGTGAGAAACACACGTGCTAAGTTCTGTAATTGTGATAACTTATCAAATTCCATTCAATAACTTTAGTTATCATAGTATTTTGTTTATTATCTAATATAATAGGCAGTGCTGCAACAAATTAATTTGAAGTTAAAAATTACTTTTAGTTTATAATTGCTTTTTTTAAAAAATAATAATTTAGTATGTATTATTATTTTATAAGAATTCAGTTCATAAACTTCAACATGTATATATTTTGTTGTTTAAATAAATCAATAAAATTAATTAAAGAACTCAATATTTTTATTAGAACAACATTATTCTATGTCATCAAATAATAAAAATTGATGTCTGATTTTGATAAATTTATTAACGTTACAAAAATTAAATGTTGCAAGTTTTAAAGTATAATGTTCAAATCATTGCATACTAAAGTATAAAGATTAAACTGTAACAAAATTGAAAATATAGAAACTAAAATAATAAAGATCTTTAATTTAAATATATTTTTAAGGAATTTTTTAAAAATAGAAAAAATTGACAAATTATTTATATTTTTATGAAGTGTAAATTTTTTTGTCAAATATTATATTTTTCATAATTTTCCTATTTTTAATCCTAAAAAGCAATTCTTATAAATAAAATATTCAACCAAACACATGATTCATTTACTTAAAGTTATAAATAACTCACTCACTGTTCAAAATTCTTTTAGATAGTAAATAGAATAAGAATAAAACAAATACAAATTAGATATGGACGAGATTTTTCAATATATATATATATATGTATGTATGTATGTATGTATGTATATGGATGAGACTTAAATTAGTTGATAAATTGAATAAAATATATAATATTGTATAAAGTTAAACATAATTTAATTTGTGAATAGAGAATATGATTGGGACTTGATATGACTTAGTGAGATAGGTTTATTTAAAGGGTTTTAGTTTTTTGGAACTTTTAACAATTAGTGGCGTAGCCGAATCAAACTCTCTTAAACCAAAACAAAACAAAATATAAAAGTTTAGACAAAGGATAAGGTCGAAATTATATTACAACTTTATAATTAATACATAACTCATCACTTGATTAATCAATCAATTTTGACTTTATACTAAAAGCTAATTGATTTACTTTCCTGCTTTAAATATATCGTGAAATAATTTACAAAAAAATAATAATATTTACAAATAAACAATATATTTTAATTTATTTAGTTGCTACGAATTATAAACATATCCAACTATTTAAGTAAGGTTATGTGTAAAATAGAGAATTGCTTAAAAGACCTAAAACAATATTAGACACTTTTGTACCACTAATCTTTAGTCTTCGATGCTAATTAATGTAATTTTTTGTTTAGATATTTAGAAACACATTTCTTAGTCTGCCGTTAAATCCATTACTTCTTGTTACTAAATTTGATATTAGACTCTCTTTATGTAAATTAGTACTTAATGTTCACCATAATGTTACAATGTTTTCATTAAATACAAACATAGACAATTTAACTATAAAGATTTTTCTTTATTTTCACATCTAATCAAACATCAAAATCAAAAACATTGGTGAAATTGATATTTTGGTGTCTAATAAATTCATATAATAAACCATAATATATAAAATTAAATTTTGCATAATAATGAATAAAGTGATGTGTAGTAACTATCTTTATTTTAGTTTTTCCTTCTTCTTTAAATTCATCCCATTTTTTCTATTATAGTTTTCCACATTAAATTTTTTAACATAACATTTAAATTATAATAATATATTATTAAAACAAGTTCTTTAGAACTATTTTTTTAGTTTTCAAAATTTTATTTTATATTCCAAAATGCGAGTAGAAGAAAAATAACAAACCATAAAAAAAATTTATGAAAATAATGTTTCTAAATTTATTTTTCAAATAATAAAAAAAGAAAAATAAATTCAATAGCCAAATTTAATATCCAATAAATTCGTAAACTAAAAAGAAATATTTAATTGTTGAATGACTTATTAAATACCTAATTAAGAGCTAATTAAAGATCATAGATTATTATTATTATTATTATTATTATTACTATTATTATTACTATTATTGTTGTTGTTGTTTTTCTAAACTTGTGATTTAATCTTTAAATAAAAAAAGGAAGCACAGTAGTTTAATTAAAATAAATGTTCAAATGATATTATATATAAAGAGGAAAAAAAGAAGAAGAAAAAAAGAGATTAATTCCAATTGGAAGTCACCTAACGGCTAACATAACAAATATAACATAACATCGTTGCCAGGTCACTTGTCGTTTCAGCAAAGCCTCACCCCCATTTCAAACAAACCCTAACGACTTATCGTTAACACATTTATTCTTAGAGTTTTGCTTTTCTTTTTTTAGCAATTCTCAATTTTTCATAAATACCAAAATAAATTTTATATATACAAAATATAACCAAAAAAAAAAAACCTTATAGAAATTTGGATGATTCTCCTCTAGTTTGTAAATAGTTTTAGTTTTTATATATTTAAAAATATCCATTTTTTTTTATTATTTATGGTGTGTATATTCTAAGCTAAATACAATTATTTTAAAAAAAAAGTATGAGCATTTAGAATAAAAATTATGCAAAGGCACTAATAACCAATCTCTTCCTAACGGTGAAAATTATTTAAAAGTTTCTTTTACTATAATACTTACTATTAGCTATAACTTTTTATTGTTTTACCTTCGTCATCTTTTTATTACCCTATTTAATATTTTATTTTTAACTTAAAATAATTTATATCTCAAACACATTTTTTTATAACTCAAACTAAACCAATACACGCTCTAAACACAAACTATTATAACCTAATTATAATAATTCAATCCTATATGTTTAAATGAGTCATTCTAATTATATAATTTTCATTGAAGGAAAAAATTTATTGAGTGTCCCAATGAAAACAAATGTTCAACATTATAATGTATGTATGTATATTTGTATGCGATCGTTAATTAAAGTGATCAAAGCTTTAATCTATAACTTTACCATTCAAAAATACCGTTTAAATTGAAATATCATGTTAATTTTTTCATTTTTGCATGCTTAATACATTTCAATTAGAGTATGGAGGATTGAATCTTTGGTTGTAAGGAGAGAGACCATCTTAAGGTTGAATGAATTAAACTCAATAAATAAATAATGTTTGTTTGTTTACCAATATGTGTATAATTAATTAAAATTACTGTATTCACCATAAATTTAAATTTAAAAAAAAGAAGAAATTGAAGAAATACTTTGCTTGTTCGTTTCTTCATACGTACAAGCAATAAGAAACGTCCATTGAAAAAGAAAAAATCAATTGACAAAGAATCTGACACCATTCATTTCTATTACAAATTTACCCGAAAAGGTTAAATAAAAATTCAATTATTTAATCAAAATTTCATGTCTATAGTAATTGATTTTTAGTTGCAAAAGAGGACGTGAGAATAAGTGCTGCGAGGAGAAAGAACAAATGATTTTCAGTTCATTCAATTTGAAAATACTGAAGTTGGAAAATATATATAATTTTCTAAAGGCTCACGAAAAGGAAAGAAGATTAAGAAAATTGCTAAATGGTGGCATATGGCAAAAGGTCAAAGAAATAATAGACTACAAAATCATTTTTATTATTTAAAATAACACACACACACATATATATATATTCAATTTTTTTTAAAAAAATTTATCTTCGCTCTCATACGTGATGGCTACTAATTACTTTGTGGAAGGCACTGCCATATGGACAAAAATACTTTATTTCAAAGGTTTTCATATATTTATGTTTATATTAAGATTAAGATTATTTAAAAAAAAACATTCCTAGGAATTAAATAGAAGGTTTTTTTTTCTTTAGGATTGTAAGGAAAATAAATAAAAACAAACCATTAGTTAAAGCTTTTCAACAAAGTTGTTATTGAACCCAAATTTTCAATTTTAGGTCAAGGTTTGATGGCAGTATGTTTTTCTTTTCAATTTAGTTATTTTAGATTTTTAAATTTCGATGTAAGTTGTTTAAACCACGAAGAAATAGCACGTCAAATAAAAAGTCAATGGTTACATTCTACTAATTTTTATGTCAAACTAAAAATTTTACAGTAAATAAAATTTTACTTGTTATCTTAAACACCAATATGGGTTTCATTTCCTTTTTTGCAATTGTAAAGAAAAAAATAATAAGAATCTAATGGTCGAGGTAAAAAAATTTCAATTTGTTTACCAAGCCTAGTTCATGCTAAATACTTTTGATTTATTGTTTGGTTTTGTACTAAAAAAATGAATTTAAAGATATGTCAATATTGATGTCTCGATTTCTGCAAATAAGGGGTCCATGTTTTGTGATATTTGATGTTGATTTAGAGAATTAATTAAATGTAGACTTCTTTCGGACATGTTATGATATTATCAGTATTAATTATCATTGGTGAAAATTTCAACAAAAGAATACTATAAAAATAAAATAATTAGTTGTTTATAAAAACCAAATTAATAATTTGTCGTTTGACGTTAATTTTAATTATATGGTATTTGCAACAATGTCAAAGCTGAGTGTATTATATATAATTCATAATCTGTAAATAATTATTTTATTATATGTTTTTACTATAAAGTTAAATGGGAAATAAAAATTGCAACATTTATTTGAGTTTAGAATACATAAAACTAAAAAATGGTATTAATCAACATGTTTAGGAAGAAAACTGAACTAATTTTAAAATATACTTATAAATTTCACTTTTAGAGTTTATTGATTTATTATATCTATATTTCAAAAATATTATTTCTTTTACACCTATTCTATTTTAGTTTTTAAATTTTCCTAGTTATGAAGATGTGAAATAAGCTTAGGATTAAGTGTATCACGTGTATCAAAAATATCAAGTATATCGTGTGTATTATCTGTATTTGTACTTTCTTTTTAATTTATGTTGGGTTTGTTTTTTTCCTATACTTTTTCAAAAGCAACAAGTTTGGACTATAAGTTTAATTTTTAAGACCTATTTTTTTTACCAAATTTGTAAAAGCAGTCCAAACAATTGGTCTCGACATTATATCATGAGTTTTTTTTTTTTTTTTAATGGATGACTCAATCCCAACGACATTAATGTCGAAAGATCCCATTCTAAAAAAAATTAGTCAAAACTAGCAGTTTGCTTATGTTATAGAGCACTCTACCACCCATTATCACGATTGTAATGAATATTGTGATAGATATCGGACCTCTAACGCGATAGTACTCTTTGACATTAGTTTTTTTTTAGTACAACACGTGCACGAACGAAAGATTAAACCTCCTACCACCAACAATGAGAGTATGCACATCAATTCCAAGCACCATTTAAGAAACGGAATTGATATAATTATTTCAAATTCAGTTGAATAGAAATCAAACTGAACCAAACCAATCCATTGGTTGGGTTTTGCAAATTGAATTAAATTCATAATAAAGAAGGAGGTTTAATTAGAAGAAGAATTTAAGACATGGGGTTGGGATGTTTTTTTCCATCTTTCCTAAAAAGGAGGAGAAACCAAATGAAGAACAACAGATTCTGGTCAAATCATTGAAAAAGTCAACCACTTTAATGGGTCTGTTTTTATTGATAACAAAATTTTTAAAAAAAAAAAAAAGAAAAAAAAGGAGAAGAAATAAACAAAATTCTCAATTTCTATTCAAACTGATTATTTCCCCTTTTTCTGTTTTATCATCATTTCCCATTTATTCACTTCATGGTTTCTTTCTTTCCTTTCCCAAGGTATGTTTCTTGCTTCCTCTTTTTATCTCTACACTTTCAATAATTCTCACGATCCAACTTTTGGCTTCAAGAAAGGTAAATAGGGTGTCATATATATGATCCATCTGCTAATTAGTTCCTTAATTTAATTGGGTTTGTTTTGATCAATCTTTGTTTTCTCATTAAGATGTTCTTTATGTTTCATTCATGATTAAAAGAGTGTTTGGAATTGAGAGAAATTTGAACTTTTGTGGTCAATGTGTATCTAACGTTGTAAAAGAACTGCTGTGTATCTGTCAATTTCATGGAGAGATTAATAGATAAAGATACCATTTTGTTCATTATTTAAATTTTGTTCATTAATAGATAAGAACCAAATACCCAGCTAAATTATCCCATGGGATGGAATGCTTCAAATTTTGTGTTGGTGAACTTTTTTCTGTTCTTTTTCCTCATGAATAAGTGTACAGATTGAGATTATGGCAGTGTCTTTTGTGAAGAATAGGCTTTGTTTGAAGAAAATGGAACTTTTGAAAATGATAATA
>JBBPDI010089164.1:0-12378 GCA_037974545.1 Cucumis variabilis
GATTTTTCCACTAACTTAGTCCAAGGGTAAAATGGTCATTTGACCTTTCAAGTCAAAAGTCAAACTTTGACTTTTTAAGTCAAAAGTCAATATTTTGACATTTTACCATTTTGTCTATCTTGACTAATTCCAACCTCCTGAGCATGAATCCACGTTTATTTTTCTAAAATTCAAATCATATTTGAATATAAGGTCGATTAAAGTTTAACTTTTCAAAGTCAAAAAGTCAATATTTTGACTTTTTACAATCTTTGACCATTTCCATCAATTCCAAGCTTTCTAGTATGAATTCGTATTCATATTTATAGTATTAAAATCTCATTTAAATATAAACCTCTGATTGTAATCTTAAATCCGATGGCTATATCACATATACTTGTGAGTTTCTCTCTCTTCTCCCAATTCAAACAATTCGACTTATTCCATTACACTGTTCTAAGTTTATTCCATATGAGCTAGCAGTGGAACCTAATAAACCTATAGATCATGGGCTCCAATGATTCAAGATTAATTGGCTAAACTCATTTAGACCGAGTTAATCAATATTCGTTAACTAACGAGTCATTCCACTAAAGTCTCGTAGTTGCACTCCCCACACTATAGATATATTTGTGTCCATTTGATAAAACCATAATCAGTAAGTTAATCCTTCACAGGTTGTTCGTAACCTCTCCTAGGTTAAAATATTGTTTTATCCTCGAGACTATATCTTGGTCCTTAAGTTCCACTAATCCATTATTAAACAATTGGTTTAAGGTCCAACCTATAAACTTAATTCCTCTTGGGTCAATGAGAGGGTAGGGCCCCTTGTTCAAGACTTGGATTCAGTGCTTAAGAGAATAACTTATCTACTAACCCTAAAATGGATAGGAGTGAATTCTTCCTATGTCCCCAGCTATCCACCAAATCTTACCCCCAAAATGAGAGGCTTATTGGGCCAACGTTGATAAGCTGTCCTCACCTATATAGATCTAAGGATAATCTCGTGTGAATAAAACTTCATAGTTAGCTTAGGATTAAGATTAAATTACCTTGGTTATCAATAATCAAGATGGTCAGTTTTAAACAATAAACGGTGTTATAAAGTAAAAATGACTATTTCATGGTTCAGTATTATGTAAGTACTTTACATAGGATGCCCCCACTTTCATGTCTCTACATGAACAATTAAGGATCACCTCGTTTGTACTTACTACAAAGCGAGCCGCATCCATAGTTTCTCTAAATAAGGCGCTCAACCATTATTCATATACTATAGACTATTTAAGCTATATACTCAAACTTGATCCATGTTTATGTCTCCACATAAAGTTCAAGTTTACTAAAAAATAGCCTTGAGACTTAGTTTATTGGATTTAAGATTATAATATTCAATTTCTCAATAACGACTTTATTGAACAAAATATGATTACAAACTACGAGTTTTAGGACAAAAAATTCCAACAAATTCCTCCATGAAGACAAAACGTAAATCATTGATTACAGAATCATATTTATGTTCAAGTTTCACGTTGCTTAATTTTTACCGATTAATTTTTTGTTTTTTAGTAGTGCCTGCGATTATCGAAGAAAACATGTTGAAATACCAACTAATTATTAATACCAGATTTACTCTAATTCCTACAATTCTTAGCTACCGTTGTTCGGTAATTAATTTATTAGCTAACTTAATTTATCTTATAAGTGTAACCCTACCATTTTTATATTTCAGAGGTACGCTTCAACATGCTACAGTCAGGAAAGACAACCGTTGAAGATTAAACTAAGAAACACTATCCATATCTGGAGTTTGCGTTGATTGACTTCTATGATTTGGTCATCCAAAGGAATTGTCTCTTTAAGACGACATGGAGGCATGTAATAAAAATCTCACGGTGCAACCTAATAGAAGAAACCATAGGATATGTTGACTCGCGTCCTTCTCCCGCTTACTATGATGATTTCTCCTATTTACATTGTTATTGATACATACAAACACTTTTCAAAGTGAGACCGCGCCCAAGGCCACACGAAGTCGAGTATAGATATCATGTGTGAACTCTTAAGGACGTGAGAGCTAAAAATTGATACATCATATTTACCATTTTTCTCCCACTAAAATGTTATATTAATTTAAGGCTTGCTGGACACTTAGCTAAATTCCGACTAAAGGAATCTAACTAAGTCTATTATTATTATAACTTTGATAATAAAACTTTAATTTAAAGTTTCTAGGTGTATTGAACCATTTAATTTACCTAGTGATATCTTATGCTAATAGAAGTAATGTTAATTCAACGCCAGTTCTGGGTCAATTCCTAGGGAGGAGGTGTTCTTCAAACCATCAACTTAAATACCTCTAGTCTTAGACAAAAAATTTAGCGGTGGAGTTCCCTTGTAACCTTCGATCTTATTTGTTGTACTTAGTTTTATTAACCAAAAACAAGGCAAACTTATAATTCTATTAGACTTAATGTGATCTTATGTCTATTTAATTTTAAACAATTTAAAATTAAATCAAATTTATCTTAATATCCTATGTTTACTTGCAACTCTTTATTATAGGTTGACAATTTCTAATTATCAAATTTTATAACTATAATAAAATTAGTTAATTAGCCCTATAAACATACACCAATTTAAATAAACACTATTACATGCAAAACACGTTACAAGAAATGGACCTTTTAATAGCCCTTGAGGATAGCTCATTCTAAATAGAGCTATTGAAAAATGAAAGGAGAAAGTACCTGAAATTAAAAATAAAAAATTAAAAGGCTACCCCAAAATTTCACACCTCTTTCCCACCTTACAATTCACCTAATTCTCTCAAATTTTAGAAACCCTTACGCGAATTCACACCTATGGTCATGCACCCCCCATCCTCATTGAAACCTGCATTTCAATTCAATTTAAATTTCAAAAACCCTCTTTCGCTAAAGCCCCCTTTCCATGCACCCTCACCCCCCATCGAAATACCAATTCCACACAAATTCAAATTTCAGAAACCTTCTTTCGCTGAAGCTCCACCACCACGCATGACTCCACTTTCGTCCAACCTCTATTGTTGTCTCCGACAACCTCCACTGACCTTTCGTGCAACACTAATCAGTCGTTTGTCTCCGTTTACAATCTTTGCTAACTGTTTACAACCTCTCCCTTTCATGGAACACTTATCAGCCACTCGTCGTCTACAACCTTTGTTGGCCTTTATCTCTTTGTCAAAGCTCTGCCATTAGTTGTTGTTGTCATCTACCCCATCACTCCTGTGTCATCCTGTCATCTCTTTGCATCAACAATAATGTAAACTTCAAATTCTCTCTACTCTCCATCATATTTGAGTTTTGCCTTGAAAATTCATTTACTCCAAATGATATTTTGTATTAGGTGGTCTAATTGTGAGTTTCCATGTTTGAAGATATCACTAATAAATTAGGAAGCTTAGAAATATTCATTGATACGATTACTTGAGCAAAATACAAGGACCTTAGCTTTAGAGAATTTAAGTTTGTTCAACCAAACATTAAGTAGGCAGAGCTAGAGATTATAAAAGAATCCTAACAATCTCTTGTTAATGTTCTTTCGAATAAAATATCGTCGCAATAAGAACTATCACACAACACAAAGCTAAAATTGACCCTTCATATGCTTGGCATAGTTTTTTTTTTTTTTGAATATGATTTGTTAAAATATGGAATGGATTTGTTCTCAATGTTAAGAATGAGCCATGACTCCTTAGGTAGGGGAAACTTACTTAATGGTGTGTTTGGGAAAACAAAATGAGGAGCAAATTAGGAGAGGGTTCCTAGAATTCAAAGAAGCCAAAGATTACTCCTTCCATTTCTTGCAATAGGCTAAGGGAGGATGAAGAAATGATATGAAAGCTATGATAAAAGGAGATTTTTTTTTCTAGTAAAAGATGCTTACAAACTTGCAATGCAAGTCGTGAAAAATGAACAAGCATCATCCTCATCACACTCAAACCAAGTGACGATGTGGATAGAGTTCATTCTAGCATACCAAAGTTTCTCTACTTAAAAAGAAAAAAAAAGAGGTTGTTATTGGGGCCTATTTAAGGATACTATTCAAACTTGAACAAATTTAATTTGAAGGCTAGTTAACTTGACCTTTTATCTCTTGATCGTGTAAGTTGATGAAAAATAGATATGGTTTCATTTATTTTATTTTAGTATGGGTTATTCTGTGCATAAAAAGCCTTAATGATCCCTTAAAAAAGATTAGCAAGTATCATCAATCTTTCCTTTTTATTACACTCCTAGCTAATCCACTTCATTAGGAACTTCTTCAAATCTCCACAAGGGTTCCCAACTCGACAGGTTCTTTTAGTTAATACTTTCTCAAATCCATTTGTGAAAGTGTTCTTCATTGTGATGACCAGATGTACAATTTCACTTTGAAAAAAATCATAAGGAGTCCTTAATTGTCAAGGTCTCTACATGTTGGGACTTCTAGAGAAAACAATTCGAACATAGGCAAATATACTCGATAAATGTAGTAAGGAAGATAAGAGTAACAAGGAAGGTGATATTAAGCAGTGAAAAGGCAAAAAATTGAAAATAGGTAGAAGATTGCTTGAATTCATGATTAAAAGAGAAGTGATCCACATTGAGTCTATTCATGTTATTAATAAAGCTCTAGTGAAAGAGAAAAGAAAGAGTTATTTTGAATTCAAATTTATTTGTTCATAATTTTGACTTACGCATTATCCCGTTGAAACTTAATTTACCAATGGTTTGTGAGCCCTTAGATTAGGAATACCCCAGAAGTATATGGCTTAGAAGATGAATTAAGAAAGTCAAAACTCTTATAGGATCTGAGAGGTGGTTACTTAAGTGGTCCTACCTTAAATATGTATAATTGAATTGGTGTTATATCATCCCATAACTTAAACATATTTAATATTAAATTACATGATTTAAAGTATTGAGAAATGTGCTTCACATTGAATGGGCTTCAGAAACATGAGAACCATCATAAGATATACAAAATCCTATGGTAACAGAACAACTTTATAATAATTTTGGTTAGGAATGAACACATACTTAGTATGATTGAAGATGTTGATGAAAGTGACACAAGCTTACTTATGCAAACAAGATTGTGAAGGTGTTTTCATTTGAGAAGTAGCTCGATGCACTATATAAGCGTTTGTCTACATGATTATTTTGTACTTTATAACTTTTATTTTGTAAGGGATTGAATTCATCTAGATGAATATCATTTTGATGTTAGTTATTTACTACAAATTAACTTTGTTCATAAATACTTTTGCAACACTTTGTATCAATATCTATGCGTATGTCGCTGGATAAGCCACCTTCATCATGGTAAAAACACAAAGGATGGTAAATGTTTATATTATAAAATTATGTTTAATTGTTATTTGTTAATATTGATACTTTTACATTGAAATAAATAGAAACAAATCACTATCTCGAACTAAACAACACATACAAGATACCATGGAACTAAGAGTTGAAGGAAAGAAAAGGTCTACACGAAGGAAGCTTATTAGTGACAGTTTGCTTCTTCCAAATGAGCAGAACATGGAAAGATCTCTCATTACTGCTCACCCCAAATTTTTATCACCCAAGCCTAATGACAAGATAGTTGAAGGTAATCCTACATTAGACTTACCGGCTGCTCGAACAAGATTAGCAATTTGTAGGCAAGCAACAACTTCTAATGTAAATGGACTTGAAGAACCCCCATTTGAAGTGATGACTTTGCCTAATGAGAAGGTAATTGAAGATCA
This sequence comes from Cucumis variabilis, assembly GCA_037974545.1. Lineage (NCBI taxonomy): Eukaryota > Viridiplantae > Streptophyta > Magnoliopsida > Cucurbitales > Cucurbitaceae > Cucumis > Cucumis variabilis. Next base: position 5,756 of record JBBPDI010089164.1, read on the forward strand.
TGTTGTCAATGAAGAACCCTCATTTGAAACAACTAATTCGCCAAAAGAAAAAAAATAAGAGAACCTACAAAAATGAAGATAATGGTCGTTGAAAAATAATCGAGAGTGAACCTTGTTTTCAATGAATATGGACAATTCATTGGTGATGAATTGGTAAAATTGGATTATTTTCTTGGTCCATTAGTAAGAGAGGTTGTACCAGTGAATGTAAGAATTGGCTAAAACTACCAAAAAGATTGAAAGTAGTGTTATGAAAATCTATCAAGATATTAAGTTACTTTATTTCACTTAAATAGCTTAGATTGAATGTATATTTTTTTCTCTAATAAGTTCTTTGATTTCTAACTATTTTATTCTTTAGTCAAGGTACAATGTGGAAGATTGACAAAAAAAAAAAGTTTTTTTTTCCAAGAGATGGGTAAATTATGGAGGTCTGGAAAATCTCGCTTAGTAAAACAAATTTGAGATGTCCTAATAAATGATGCAATTTTGAAGCTCATGCCTGATAATTTTCAATCTGTAGATGATTGGATGGACTTTATGAGTGAGAAGACTATTGCAAAATTCAAGCGTATGTAAATGTCTACTCCAAAACGTATACACTTAAATTTTCTTATTATTAATTTCTATGAATATTGAATGTCTTTTATTTGAGTAGTTGAAAACTGAAAAATACAAAGTCATGAAGAAAAAACAACTTCCATATACATGTAGTAGAAAAGATTATGCTTATTTGGTTGAAGAGATGGTAAAGGTCATTACTGTACTTCAACTTTGCTTCTATATTTTATGTGGTTTCATTGAATAAATCTCATTTTGTAGAAAAAAAATAGTCCATATCCAACTTTGGTCATGAGGGTTGCATTATGGACAAAAGCACACAAAAAGAAGGATAGACAACTGGTGAATGCACAAGTTGCTGAGATATTTGTATGTTTTCAATCTTCTTTCTTGTTGCTCTAAAATATCGTGTTTATATATATGTAGTGTATATGAAGGTAAGGTATCTTTAGGCTTTACAATCTTCTTTCTCTTTGAAAGTGATTGAGATATTGTACTTTGTTGGACTAATTGAAGGGTAGGGTACTGAGTTTAAGGTTGGTGAGGGTGAGGTTGGGGCTGAATAAGTTTTTACGCCTTGGTTTTCTTATTTAATCTTTCTTGTTGCTCTAAAATATTCTGTTTATATATTGATTGTTGCTAGAAGTGCATTGAACAAACTGAGGTGGAGATGACAATTTCAATAACTAACGTAGTTGATGATGCTTTTAAGTAAAGTTCTTGGCCCTGATCGTGTTCATGTAAAAGGATTTGAATTTGGTGTGACTCGTTCGAAACTATCTTTTTTGTCTCAACAAGATCACAAGAATAAGGTTCTTGAAAGAGAATATTTGAAGATGAAGAAGGAAATGATAGAAATGAAAGTAATGAAAGACGAAATATAGAAATGAAAGCAATTGTGTCATGTTAATTAAAGAAACATGTATTTTTTTTTCCTTTTACTAACTTTCAGTATTTTTTCCCTATTAGTAGGTAGCTATATATATTTTTTCATTTGAGATTATCATAGGTTGAACAAGTGAGGAACTTTCAAATACTACCGCAACTATACCTAAGCAAACAAATGTGCCTCCAGCTTGTTCAATGTCTTCTCCATTGATAAATTTATTTGTAATAGGATGAAATTTTTTTATGATGTCATTATTTTCTTATTCTAGTATCTCATATTTTTCAATTGATAGAACAGTCAAATTAAGTATAAGTTATTAGATGGGTATGACTCGGGAGAGATTATTGTAGAAGTAAGATGGTCTTCTAATGATCTAACTACTCTGATTCATCACGTTCCTATTGGTCCACATGCAGTTAGAGTATGAGTTGATGTATCAAAGAAACCAAATGCATATTTGTGGAGGCCAACATCAGAAATGACGTGTATTGAAGAAGCTTTGGAAAGTATAGTTGCATGGCCATTTGATAAAGTGACCATTGGAATGTTGTCTTCTAATCTTTTTTGTCTACATATGTTAAAGTTTTTCTATATTTGTTTAAATAATATCCCTTTTATTGGTGTCTACATAATCATACATTGATATATGTTTTGTAAATTTATGTAGATGAATGAAATGATGTCTTACTAGAGGAATAAAGAACCAACGATGACACTAGCTCATACATATAATATAATTTTCAACACTTATGGTGAATTTTGTTTGTATTTTGAGGGTTAACTTGTGTGGTTGGTACATTCACTAAATACTTTATTTACCTTTGTATCATTTAGACTGCAACTTTATTTAAGTAAATTATTGAATGCTTTATTTTGTAATTTTAATAGATTATGAATGGAAGTTATTAATATTTATGTGTGTAGGTTTAACTAAAGTTGAGTACTTAAACAAAAATTTATCAAAATTTAATTAATTCAAAAATTAATTTTGAGAAAAAAGTTCTCTTTAATAGCCATAAGTTAAAGCTATAGAAAAATTTATATATCCAAAAATGAAATGCTATCAAAAGGTTATTATAATTATTATAATAACTAGAAAGGATTTAATAGCATTATTATATCTTAATATTACAACTGTAAATACTATATTATAATGTTGAGAAAAGGCTATTATATGTTAGAGGTAGCACATTATTTAAGTTATATAAACTTGTTATAGCTCTAATGAAAAACGTTATCAAATGATTTTATAGCAACGTATATAAGCTATATATTCATACTCTATAATAACACTCATTATAGCTTCAGAAAAACACCATAAAAAGCAATAGACTTTTAATAATATGGGTTGTCAAGACTTTCAAAAAGAACTATAAAAAATCTACTATACCCTTTTTCGTTGGCTACCATATATGTTATTTCATGTAGTGACATTACATTAATATAACCATTATATTAAACTATGGATGTAATATGTTCAATGTAAATTGATTTTCATTTTAATTAATATTTCATTTACATGAAAATAATTCATGAAAATCATTTAAGCACTTACAAGACATTAATCAAATATAACAAATTATATTTATCTAAGTAATGTAATTCATCATGCTTATCCAATTTCATATATTTAACATATTGACATATATTAAATCACTCATACAATTAATAATCATGCATTAATACCATAACATTATAACAATTATAATATAAAAAAAATGGTTGAACATGCTTAATCTATAGTAGGATTTATCAAAATCATCCTGAAAGCAGTTAAATAGCAACTGAACTTGTAAAATTGACCCCTAGGATAAAATAAAGCAAAAATTATATTAATTAAGCTTTAAAGTTATGATTAAACAGCCTCCAAAGCTCCAAAGTAGGTCCTAAAACCTTTAAAAAACTTCAAACCGAGCCCAAAAATCTTGAACCAGTAAAAAATGGCAATGAAGCATCCAATAAATGCTTAAGCACCTTTAGGCTGACTACGCCTTGCTCCTTTGCCTCCGTAACCACCTCTTCGTGCACCTCTATGTGGTGCCATTTTTCGTAAATTCCACTACCAAAATCCTTCAGAATTAAGTCATAACATTCACGCTATTCTAATTTAATTTAGGCAAAGTCATGTGCATAAACATAAAATTATATCCTAAAACATATCTGACAAGTGACAAAGGACCATATTAGTTATAGAGATAAAAATCAAAGACTTACAGCATAAGTCAGTCTACAAAACCTAAAATCTTAGACTCTGATATCAACTATAACGACCCAACTCCTTATACTAAACTGAGGTTATTACTTTCAAAATAAATAACCATTTTTCATTTGAAAGAAAAAGAGAAAAAACTAAATCTTTAATAAATAAATTCAAAAACACGTTCATAAATCACAATTTGGCAAAAACAAGAAAAATACTACGTAACATAATCTTAGTTCGACCGTATCTAAATTTTAAAGAAAACAACATAAATAATTAAAAATTTCAAATAAAATACTTGAAGTAAAATACTGAAAATATAAAGAAGGCGGAAACAAAAAGTAAGTCCATATGGAAACTCACGACCCTTTCCTGTCGCTTCCTTTACCCTCTACCTTTGCTTGAAATATTAAACATAGAATAGAGTGTGTATAAAAATATACTCAATAAGGGACCCATTATTAGTACTGTTAGGTATTTGTTAACTTTCTATTAGGATTCCGTTAGGAGGTACCCAAAACTATCGTGTGCTCGATGGAGCATACACAATCTAGTGATCCCAAAGGAACACCCTCATCAGTTAGTGAACTTGAAAGAATACACATGATATCAGGTTGTAAGTGATCCCGTTAGACCACTCATAAAAATGGCATGTCAGATTGACGGTTCCACCGAATGCATTCAATTATAAATCTATGAAAAGTGGTGATCCCAAGGAATATCGTACATGTAGGTATAATCGTAATGGCTAAAGTTAACAGAGACACCACAATCCATAACATGTAGCAACATCATATACATGGCATGACATATCAATCATAAAGTTTTTAATCATGTGATTAATATATCATGTGTTTAATATATCATGCATTATAAATATATCAGTCATCAACTACAACATCACATTATGGATCTTAGCTATCTCAATGCATAACAGTGACAATAAGTATTTGCTAAATAATTATTTCCTAGCTGGCAACCAAAGATTTCCTAATTAACTCAATTCTAAACATAAAGGAAAATTCCAGTAACTTTAATTAGTATAATTGGTGTTGGCTATTGTAAAACAAATTCACCCAAATTACATACCCAAAAATTGAGGTTGAAACCAATTCAACTTGATTGGAAAAAATTACAACATTAGTCCTTCTAAAAATTTGTCAACTAAACCTTTTGATAAGAATCACGATGTTCCATATAGACCAATTACAATATCTAAGACATCAAAGATTAACCAACCATTCATTCTTCATGTACAAGAATGGATATGATCTATTCATCTTTAATTTCATGTGCCACATACTGATAAAAGAGACGAAGAACCATTTCGAGTATTAAATGTCAATGTTTTCTCGGTTGAAGCGGACTATGGGGTACATATGAAGCTTCCATGAATCCAACACATTGAAGACCTCATGATTTATTTAATATCACATTTTTATTGTATTTCCATTTGTTTTAATTTAACAAGTTAGGGTAACTACCATTAATAGGTTAATGTTTATTTTGACTTTTTTGTATTTTCATTAATTAGGATTGAATCTCTACAAGGCTATATAATGCCTTTATCCTTCCATTTGTAAAAATAAAGACTTTTGATGAATGCAATTTGAAATCTCATTTTGAGACTTTTCCCTTAATGTTTTTGCAATTCATGTTATAAAATGCATGCAAGCCATTCAATCTAACCTTGATCAAGTTTGATCGTGAAATGACTCAATTTAGAAGAAGATTTCCAAATCTTGCTTCTAAATCTTTGATCTAAAAGGTAATCTAATTCTAATTTTCTTTTGGTTGATCTAAATTAGTATAAGGAGGTATTAGTTTCTTCTTTCAAAAGTTATTGCAACGTTAATGGCTTGGATCTTTGGATTGAGGGATTAGGATTGCATTATCATTTGGTATCAGAGAATCAGTTGCATCTTTGTGGCTACTGTAGGATTGATTCTATCTTTCTTTCTTCCAAACTTTTAATTCTAGTTTTTAATTTCATCTTATCATTTCTTGTCTTTTCACCATTTGTTCTCTCTATCTTTATCTTGTTTTTTGAAAAATTCCAAGCGTAGTTTCGTGAATGACTTATCTATGGAGATTAAAGAGAACTTCAAGAGCTGGTTGTATACTAGAATTCATCTATGGACATTACAGTTTCGTTAATGACTTATCTATGGACATTACAATTTATAAGAGAACTTCATAATGGCAAGATTGAGATTTAAACCAAAGGAAATTGATGCTAGAATTCATATTTTATTTCCATTAAAAAATTAGTGTATCTTGTATACTTAAAGTTAACCTGAACTCAATTTTATTAGTCATGACCATATAAAAATAATGAATTAAATTCAATTTCTCTAGAAAACAAACAGACTCTAACAAGTTCAAGAACATCCTTCGACTCAAGATTAACATGATTCAATTAAATTCAAGAGAAATCAATAACTCAACTTCAATTTTCAAACAAAAACTAAATGTCTTGCACATTGGAACACCTTGCATGCTCATATTCAAGAAGCAATGATTAATTTTGCAAACTGAAATTTACAGAATTAAAATATGCTTTCTTGAAGAAAATTAAAGAACTAAAGCATACTAGACTTGATAACAATTGAAAATTTCTAAAAAAAGAAGCAAACCCCATAAGCCCTTTGTCTCAAAGAGGGTTTACCCCTCCTTAAAGAGAAATTGAGAAAGATTTGGATAGAAATTGAGAGAAAAAACGGAGAGGATTTTATTGAGAGAAAATTCCACAAGGGTTTCTTTACTTTTTTTTTAGAAGTGATTGAAGTAAGTAAAGACTGAATGAATGAAATTACAAGGAAAAGCACTTATGTATAGGCTTCTAATGGCGGTGTAAACGTAACTTCCGTTAAAAAAACGAAAGAAAATGGACAACAATGGTGGAAGAACTCGAAGGAAGAAGAAGAAGGGCCTTCAGATCTGGAAAATGCATACAGATTAAAAAGATGCATG
>JBBPDI010089171.1:0-12377 GCA_037974545.1 Cucumis variabilis
GTCAGCCTGATTTACCTTCATATTTCTATTATCCTTGTGTTACACTTGATTTATTTCCCATTACCCATGTCTTAATAATGACTAATTCTATTTTGGTTCCATTCTTGCATGTATCATGGGGCTTACTGGCAATCTGCTTTATCAGTGCTGCAGAATTTGTTATATATAAACTGAAGGAAATGGGGAAGATCAATCAGGAAGACGTTTCTCCCATACTTGACACTTTTAAGAAGCTCGACATTGATCAATCAGGATGTCTAACAGAAGCTGATATAGTAATCTCATAGTTGTTGTCTTAATAACGCCCAACTGGTATTTTGAATCAAATGGAGATGGGGAGGGAGTGAAGAGGTGCAAAGATTTCGCCGTTTTCTTTTTTTCAAAACCGAATGAATCCTTTTTACATCATAATTTTCTTCCTGCGTTTTGGATTTCCTCTTCATTTTGAGTATGAAATCCTATGTTTGTGATTGTATTTCTGTAATGATGGCATCAAATATCCTTCAGTTCCCTCCCTTTTGAATCTAGAACTCAACATTCTCATCAGATTCTCAGAAAATTTTGATTCAGATAATGAAAAAGAGGTTTAGGATTAATGCAAACGTTAGCTATCCAGGTTTAGGATTGTGATTATTGATTTATCTTATGAGTTATGCTTTAATTGATATCATTTGTCACTAACTTGCGAAATAATTCACTGCTTTGTAAATTATGTACCGAATGTTAACGCATGATGTCACTAATTGTATACAAGTTTCTATGATAAAAAAAAAGATTTAGACAAAAGACCTAAATCTAGTAGAAAATTTTACAAATGTCCTAAATTATGATTTATTTCTTCGTATATTTTTAGGAAAATTATAATTATTAATTATGTATAATTTTTTAAATTAAATTTAAATTATTTTTTTTATATTATAATGATAACTTTATTATTTGACCAATTAATTAATATATAACTTTATTAATTAGAAATATTTTATTAATTTAATATAAAATATTTTTTTTAATATGAAATAATTTAATAATTAAATATAACATTATCTCATTATTTTCATCACCCGTTAAGTGAAAAAAATTTCGACGTCGGCGAGGATTTCGTCTTCTTCATAATTCAATTTCGATCGTTTCTTCCACCAATTTTATTGTTTTCAATATCGTTCTTCTGTTCAAAATTTTGTTTTCTTCAAACTTCCGATTACTTGTCTTCCTCAATTACTTTTGTTTTTGTTTTCTTTAAATTTTCATAAAATACTTTCGTTTTCGTTTTCTTCAAATTTCATACATTACCTAAATATTGTTTATACATATATATCACTTCATATGTACAATATCACATATATAATTATGTACAATAAAATGTCCAAATTTTTCCATTTGTTATTTTGTTTATCATATAAATTATATAATTTCGACAGAATTTGGGTTTAAATTATATGTTTATATAGTAAATATTACTAAAACAGTAGTAAACAACACATTCTCAATGTATTTATAATATACAGTGAGTATATCATACATACTATCACTTTATATATTTTTAAAATTATCAATATATACTTTAATATATTCGTAAACTATTATAGTTTTGTTATGTGATTTAGTATATATATACTCCATCTTATTTATAACATTGTTTATGATCATTAATGTTTGTGTTTCATGTTACTGTAAGAAATTTACATCTTTAATATACACCATGTTATAATAAATATATTGCAAAAAATACAATTTAATATGTTCTCTCCATTCATACAATTTTTCATACAAATACCAAAGAATATATCATCTGTGTTCCTGTTAACATAAATAACATTCTAACATCACCGAATTTAATTCATTTTACTAACGTCATATATTACATATGCTTATCATAAACATTTAGTTCTAAAATACACACCGTGAGTAAAACTTATACTCATGAAATATAACATTACTAATCATAAACATTTATGTGTGTAATGTACACCTTCTTATTTCAAATATACTTATAATATACCTAGTGAACATTTTATCTCCATTTAATCAATTACTCATAAAATTTTCGAAATAATGAACACGATAGTATAATATACTGTATCATATTAAAAATATATGCATATAACGTTTTAGTGTTCCTATAATACTAACAACAGAACAATTCATCATAACATAAATTACACATAAAGTTTTCAAAAAACCTAATTTTTACTTCAGCACATAACCTTCAACATTAAATCTATCATATTCAACTTCAAATTCCTAAAATCCTTGTGATAACAATTTCAAACTTGATTCTTCAAATGGTTAACTATTGAGCTCTAATTTTTTCTTCTTTGGCTCTATGTATCCAAATTTCTTTGTGAAAGGTGACTTCATTATCTTTGATGATTGATTTTCTCTCCTCAGGCTCCTCCTCAAAGCTTGCTTATAAGCAAAAATTTCTCTTTCTCTTGCCTGATTATTCATGCCAATCTTATAATGGTATATAAAATATACTATGTTATATATTTAAAACATTTATTCTATACATACATTAATTGTATTGTTTTTTTCCAGCTCATCTTTGCAGATTATGATTATGTATATATACCTATGGAACAAGTAATATACATACGAAACATCAATATAGTAACATCTTACAACAGTTAATAGTAAATATACCTCCACATCATCGATAATGATTGGATCATATTCATTTGATCTAATCTTCCTACTCCTCGACCCAGGACATCTTTCACTTCTTCTAACCATTTTCAGCACTGCATTTAAATAAAATTTTACAAAATTAACCATCATTTAGCATTTGTAAATCATAATGCATTTTAAATCAACACAATTAGTTTTTGTTACATATGTAAATCACAATGCAAGTTAAATAAACACAGAGTACGTTTTCGTTACGCCCTAGCTAAAATGTATCACAATGCAAGAATTTTGGTTACTTTGAAACTCAATAAACTCTAGAATGTATCACATTCAAAATTACATTTTCGTTTGTTTACCTATTTAATTGAATATCTAAAATATACCTAATATACCTAACGTTTCATATGTTTTGAATATATATAGTACTAACCACGAAATTTAGATTCAGGTTCTGTTGGAAAAGTTCTATATTTGTCGGCTGTCGAAAGTCTTTTTCTTCATCGCCGAAATCTCTCAAATTTCTTAGTACAACCGTAACCCACGTTGGCTTCTACGAGTATAATGGAAGGAGTAGACCGTTGTTTTCGTAGAAGAATTTAGAAACTTCTTTCCAAATCTGTAACCTACAAAATTTTTCATTTATATTTTTGTTTTAAATCATCCACTTCTTTCCAAGACCGTAACCCACAAAATTTTTTATTTATATTTTTGTTTTAAATCAATTAAATAATAGAAATGAGTATTAAAGTAATTTGGACCATACATTTTTGTAATATATAGACTCATTTAGGACATATGTAAAATTTATTAAAAATTTGGGCCTTTCATATAATATCGTAAAGCAATTTAGGTCATCTTAGTTAAAGACTAAAAAAAAAATAATTATCTGGCCCATAACTCTTGTCGAGCATTGGATGAGGTGACGGTCCTTGCTTCTTATTTTATTAACACCATCATTTCTTATATTGTTATCAATCCATATTAGTAATATGATAACACCACCATTTCTTAAATTATTCAATCCAGATTAGTAACATGATAACACCATCATTTCTTAGATCGTTATTAAATAATGTTTGACAACACTTCATTAAATTCAAGTTGTTTGCATAGGAATCGAATGGTTTCTGTCGGTTTGATTGATTTTTTGCATATCTATTCATCCCTCATAAACCATCAGTTCAACAAGTTTGGATGGATGACTTAAATCTGCAAAGATATGTAAATTAGGTCTTCTTATATAGAAAAAATACCTTTTACAAATAAGGAAAGAATAAAAGCAATAAAGGATAAATATTTTAACTATTCTATATACAAATATAGAAATTTCAACACTCCACCACATGCTGGTTTCAAGATGTCTTCCATAGCCCTCTTGTCAATCAATCTATCAAATTGTTTTGTTGGAAGTCCACGTAAGTAAATAAGGAATACATATTGTTCTTGCTTCAATTTTCACTTTAATAAAATGCTTATCAACCTTGATATGTTTTGTTCTATCATGTAAAACCTGATTATGGGCAATAAAAATGACAACTATTTTTGTCACAATAAATCTGTATAAGTGCAGTTGCCGAAATTCTCAACTCTTCAAGTATCTTTTTTTATCCATATTTCGTACAAATTCCATGAGCCAAGACTCTAAATTTTGCTTCTTGTTGGCCACCACATTTTGTTTTTTACTTTTTCAAGTGACCAAATTTCCTTGAATAAAGGAACAATAACAAAACCTAGGTCTTCTATCGGTAGCACTTCCTGCCTATCTGCATTAGTGTGTACTTTTACTTGAAAATAATTATTCTTTTTTAATAAAATGTCTTTCCAAAGAAACCCTTTCAGATACCTCAAAAGAAATAAGCAGCTTCAAAATAAGTTGGTCTAGAGCTTGCATAAACTAACTAACTATGCTTACTGAATACACAATATCAAGACATAAATGAGACAGATAGATCAATCTACCAACAAGTTTATGATATCATTCTTTCTTTTATTTCTTTAGCTTTTACTATTAGTAGCTTCAGATTAGGCTCAATAGGTGTTTATGCAACCTTTAGACCAAGAAGGCTTGTTTCTTCATGTAATGAAGCCAAGGACATACTTTCTTTAATTAACAAAAATCCCCTTCTTTGATCTTGAAACTTCCATTCCGAGGAATTATTTCAACATTCTCAGATCCTTAATTTGAAACTAGCGAGCTGGTTTTTTCTTAAGATCATCCAAACTTGCAACTTGTTTCATCATTATCAGTGTGAATTATATCGTCTATATAAGTAATTAATATTAAGATTTTATTATTCTCTGAGTGTTTATAAAATAAAATATGATCATCTTGACTTTGAAGAAATCCATAACTAGACAGAACTTTTTCAAAACGTTCAAATCAAGCTCTTGGGGATTGTTCAAGGTCGTAAAAAGATTTCTTCAACTTGCAAATTTTACTACACTTAATTAGCTCCTTTTCAAAATTTGGTGGCAAGCTCATAAAGACCTCCTACTCAAGATCACCATTCAGAAAGGCATTTTTCACGTCAGGTTGATAAAATGACCGTTCTAAATTAACTATAAGAGACAAAATAACTCTAATAGAGTTATTTTTCACAAGAGAAGAAAATGTTTCTTGATAATCAATTCCATATGTCTGAGTGAATCCTTTAGCTATTAGTCTCGCCTTGTATCTCTCAACATTACTGACAACATTACATTTTATGGTAAACATCCATCTACAATCCATTGATTTCTTATTTCTAGGCAAGTCTACTATTCTGAAGTTCCATTTTGATTTTGAGCATTCATCTCTTACATAATCGTTAATTTCAATTTGGATCATCTAAAGTCTCATGTATAGTCTTTGAAACAAACAAGCCATCTATCCTGGATGTGAAAACTCTAGGCTATTTGATAATTTTTTATATGACATAAAGTTTGTAGTAGTGTATTTTGTACAACTTCGAACACTTTTTCCTAAGGGAAACAAGAGCATCTAGATCAAACACCACATATAAAGTACTTTGGATAGTTGAAGAGGTAGGAATGGAAGAAGGAATACTAGTTTCTTTGTCAGAGTTTCAGATTGGCTATTTGAAGAATCAACTATCTTGTCTTGGCTCCTTTGATTTAATTTTCTTCTAGTATAAAACTTAAGCTCAGGAACTTGATTAATACGATCATTTTGTAGTATTTCTCCTCTCAAATGAGAAATAAAAAGGTTTTGAAGCTTTGTAAGGTTTTCGAACATATGTGGACTAATGATTTTTAGCAAAAATACAACTTTTACAATTTAAAGACAAACAATCAACCCCTTTAAATAAATTTGAAAATAGGTATTTGAGACAAAGAAAAACTGAGATGTCCTAATCTATGATGCCAAAGTGTAATTTGTTCTTTAATAGAAAAAGTACCGAGATTACTTAGACCTCAAGTTATTTTATTGCTAAAAGAACATTCATCAAAGTAGTAGAGACCAAGCATCCTAGCACTCCCAATCATCTTTCTTTGATTCCTGATTCTAAAAAATACAGTGTTCAAATAATAACAACACTACAATTAGAATCTTTAGAGAGTATAGAAATAGATAAAAAATTACAGACTAATTTTGGAATATGAAAAACAGACTGTAAAGAGATGTCAGTCAATTTAATGGTTCCATTCCCTTTAATAGAAGAAAAACTTCCATATGTAATTCTGATTTACTCATTGTAATATGATGGAGAATATGAATCAAAGACATAAGAAGAACTAGTCATGAGATCTGAAGTTCTAGAATCAATAATCCACGAAAAAGAATTACCACAAGAGACTTTAGGATAACTATCGTGTGAGTAAAAAAAAAAAAGAATTATTAGATGAAAAATTGGTGGGCAGCAATTTAAGAAAGATTTTACAGAGACCTTAGATAAATTTAATTGGAAATTTTAAAATAATATACATTGAAATAGTTACAAAAACAATTTTTTATTTGAGGCTAAACATGCTTTAAAAATATAGATTAGAGAAAGAAAATTCACGTAGTTTGACGCCCCTAATTCTACTAAACATTCAAATTGGGGACACCATTCGCTGGAGATCTTCCTATTCTTTGGGATGAGATTGGTTTATGAGAATCAATTGGAATGGAAAAATCTTTTGAGAGAATTCACAAAGAGGCAAAGGCTTAGGTTGAAAAATCTGTTTTAATGAATATCTTCTACGTATTTATAACTCTCTCTTCTTAAGGAAGTTGGAGAGAATCATGAGATTCTATTAATTTAAAAAATATTAAATTAATAAAAATGTTAAATTAACTAATTAATCAATTTAATTAATAATTAATTAAATCATATTTAATTCATATTTCATTTAAATCACATTTAATGAATATTTCATTTAAATCATATTTAATGAATATCTTTCACATATCTTATAGTTTTAATTTAATTTAACTAAATAAAATTAAACTAAATTATTAATTAATTCTCTAATTAATTAATTTCTAAATTAAATATCTTATATTTAATTTATGGGGTATTTTTAAAAATAGTAAAATAAATTAAAATATTTATAAGCTATAGCAAAATTTTTGATATGATAGACTTCTATCATTGTCTATCAATGCTACAGATACAAACATATCAATGGCTATCAATATCCATTATTGATAGAAATTAAAAATTTTGATATATGTTATAAATATTTTTATCAAATTTTCTATTTTTGACAATTACTCTTAGTTTAATTCAAATTTTAATCATATTCAAATATAAATTTCTCTCATAACCTATAGTTTTAATGTATATCATATACACATTAAATTTTAACCAATAGTTTTAATATGAATTCAATTCACATTAAATTAATATTTGAACTTATTCAAATATTTCATCTCTCATAAATTAATTTTGAATCATATCCAAAATTAAATTTATATAATAAAATTTAATTAAAATATAAATTTTATATTATAATGTTCAACATACATTAAACTAATTTCTAAAGTAAATTTAAACATTTCAAATTACAACCAATATAAATAAATTTTATTACACTTTATGAGCTAGAAAGGGGACCTAATGGACCTACAGATTAGACACTACAACGATATGAAATTAATTAACCAAACTCATTAACCACATTAATCAATATTCGTTAACTGTGTGTACACTCCACTAAAGACTCACAGTTGAAATTTTCTCACTGTAGATATATTTTTGTGTTCACAGATATAGACCAATGACAGTAAGTTAGTCCTTCACGAGTGTTCATAACACCAGCTGAGTCAAATTACCTTTTTACCCCTAAGTTACTTCTAGTCCTTAAATACCAATGCTCCTCTAATTAACAATCTGTTTATGGTCCAACCAATAAATAGAAACTCTTTTCGTGCCATAGAGATGGTAGAGTCTTTTGTTTAAGTCTTTAAGACACCATTTAAGAGAACACTCATCTACTTACCCTAAAGTAAGGAATTAGAATGAGTGAACTTCATCTTGTGTAATTATGTTTTCAGCTCTCCACTCGGTCTTGTCTTAAAAATTATAAGCATATTAAGTCTGCAATCTGGTCGCTCTCACCCATATAAATCAAAGGACAATCCCTTGAAAGAAGGAGTTCATAATAAACTCGGGATTAAGACTAAGTTACCTAGATCATCCTAATGAAATAGAAACTCAGTTAGTTAACGGAGTTGTATCTAGTGATTACTATTTCATGGTCCAGTCTTATGCAAACTCATTGCATAGGATACTTTCACTTGCATGTCACCTACACGAACATGTTGGATCATTGTGTTTGTATCAAATAGAAAGTGAGTTGTATCCATAGTGTTACCAGGATAAGGTACCCAACCTTATCCTTATACTGTAGACCCTTTAAGTTGATCTCAAATATTAATCCCTATATGTCTCTACATATTGTTCAAGACTCATCAAACAACTTACAATGTTAGTTTATTGGATTTAGGTTATTAAGAAAAAACTAATAATATAATCAATAACACTTATTGAAATTATAATAATAACATTTAATTAATGATGGTCAATGGATTATATTCACAATCTATGAGTTTTAGGACATAAATCCTAAAGAACCCACACTTGGAATAAAACTCTAGTCTCTATGGGATATACATAATAAAGTAATCCTCAAACTTTGGAAATGAAAAAATGTACAAATATTTTACATAAAACGTATATATACAAATACAATAAACTAGAACATCCTCATACCCATTACACGTCTCCCACTTGTCCTAGATTACCTAAGTACATATCTCGCAGACCTAGACTTTTTAGATAACCCTTAAACACTTTAGCTGTAAGAGTCTTTGTAAATGGATCAACAATGTTGTGCTCTGAAGTGATCTTGGTGACGATCACATCCCCTCATTGCACAATCTCTTATATCAAATGATACTTCCTCTTTATGTGTTTTTCTCGTTTGTGGCTGCTAGATTCTTTAGAATTGGCCTACTGCTCCACAATTATCACAATGCAAAGTGATGGGTATGTTCATGTTTGGAACAACTTCCAAATGATGCTAAAACTTCCTGAGCCAAATTGCTTCTTTTGCTGCTTTACAAGCAGCGACGTATTCAGCCTCCATAGTAGAGTCTGCAATGCATCCTTGCTTGATGCTACGCCATACCACAACTCCCTTGTTTAGGGTGAACACTAATTTCAACATGAATTTTCTAGAATCCTCATCGATTTGGAAATCAGAGTCAATATATCCTGTAAGGATCAAATCCTTAGCTCCATACACAAGCATGTAGTCCCTCGTTCTCTTAAGATACTTGAGAATAATTTTAACCATCATCTAGTGGTCTAACGCTGGATTGGACTAATACCTACTGACTATTCCCATCAAATAACAAATGTCTGGCCTAGTGTAGAGCATAACATACATTAAGCTGCCCACAACTGAGGCATAGGGATTATGTCTCATATCCTAAACTTCTTAAGGTGTCTTAGGACATTGTTCCTTAGATAAGTGAACCCCGTGCCTGAAAGATAATAAATCCTTCTTAAAGTTCTACATCGAATATCGAACCAACATTTTGTCGATATAGATTGCCTGAGATAGTGCTAGCATTTTGTTCTTACGATCACTTATAATTTAGATCCCCAATAACATATTGTGCCTTTCCCAAATATTTCACTTGGAATTGGATGGCAAGCCAAGTTTTAACATCAGTTAAGTATCCTACATCATTTTCAATAAGAAGGATATCGTCGACATAAAGTACTAAGAAATCTACTTTACTTTTGTTAATTTTCTTGTATACATAAGGTTTATCAACGTTTTGGTCAAAACCGTAAGATTTGATCACAGTATCAAACCTAATGTCCATGATTTGGATGTTTATTTCAACCCATAAATGGATCAATTCAGCTTGCAAACTTTTTGCTCCTGACCTTGGGTTATGAACCCCTCGGACTGAGACATAAAGATACACTATTCAAGATTGTCATTAAGAAAAGCAGTCTTGACATCCATTCACCATATGTCATAATCATAAAATGATACTATGGACAAAAGAATCCTTATTGAGTTTAACATAGCAACATGGGAAAAAGTTTCCTCATAGCCAACCCCTTCCCTTTGGGTATACCCTTTTGCTACAAGTCTAGCTTTGAACGTTTGTACCTTCCCAACTAAATCTCTCTCTCTTATAGATCCATTTGCACCCTATAGGTTTCCCCTCTTCAGGTAGGTCTACAAACTCTCACACTGAATTGAAGTACATAGACTCCATTTCAAGGTCTATGGCTTTGACTCATTGGTCCTTGTCTACATCATTCATTGCCTGTTTGTAGGACAATGAATGCTTAACGCTATCATATGGTATGAGAATCTGAGTAATTTTAATTAAATCTAAGTAATAGTAAGGTTTTGATACAATCCTTCCACTGCGTCGAGGTATTCTCAACGATTGAGAATGATGAGACTGATCTGATGTATTGATTTCATTAACTCTTGATAAGGGACCAATTCACTAGAAGAAAATTAAGCTTTAATGTCACTTGAAAAAAAATAAAAAATGGGCTTTAATGTCATTTTTCAAAAGGCGGATGTTTAATGTTGGTTTTAAACTGACATTAAAGAGAGAACTTTAATGCCGGTTTAAAATCAAAACTAATCATTTTTTATTTTTTTAATTTTATAAAAAATTAAGAATTCTCTCTCTTACTTTACTTTTTTTCAAACAACTTCTTGCCCTATCCTTTCACGCATTTTCTTTCTTCCCTTCTCAATCTCACACTACTCTTCCCTCTCTTCTCCAAATAGTCGCTGCCGCCACCACCACCGTTGCATCCCTCGTGCTCGTCGTGCCTAGCCCTCGCCACCACCCTCGTCTCTTTCACGTTCTACTCTTCCCCACCGTCTCTTTCATGTTTTGCTCTTCACCATGTCGAAACACTCGTCTTCTTCACTGTCGAAAACCTTTATCCAAATTTCTTTTCTTAATCTCACTTTACTCCACCATCGAGCCCACTACCATTGTGTTGTCTCAGATCTTTGAAGATCTGTCGAATATCGTCTCATATCTTTCTCTCTATCATGGTCGTATGTTTGAAACTCACGCCATCGTGCGACATCATCTTTCCTTTTTTCTTCACCTTGGTAGCTACTTATCTCTTTCTCTATTTATGTTTGCTTTTTTTTTTTCTTTCAAAGTTATTTCTTCTTTATGTGTTGGTGTTGTAGTTGTAGATTTGTTTTTGGTGCTGTCTTGCTACTAATGTTTGGTTTTTGTGTGTGGTTTGTTGTGGATTTTTTTGGCATTGAAGGAAGGTGTGAATTGGATTTAGATTTTGTGTTTCTATAATTGTGAGATATGTAGGTCGAAGAGAATGATTTTTACAAAAAGAAGATAAGGATTGGAGTTTGCATTATGGTAAAGAAGGTGAAATGCAATGGAAAGCTTAATCATGCCCTCATCTAACTTTGTAATATAACTCTTTTTTATTTGCCTTATCAACTTACTTCATCAACTTCTTTACTTAATCATGTCAAATTGTGAGACAGAGACTTTTAGGAAGGTAGATTTGAGGAATTACTCTGCATATCAGGAGTTGTCTTCTGCCCTTGAAGCTTCTGTAGCCTCAAGGACCTTTGGTGAAGGATGTGACAAGCAAGATGGCAAGCTACCTAGACAACGGTTGCTGGTTATGGCCAATAGGTTGCCCGTCTCTGCAGTTGGGAAGGGTGAAGATTCCTGGTCTCTAGAGATCAGTGCTGAAGGCCTAGTGAGTGCACTTCTGGGTGAGTGGTTCTGATGGCCTTATTTTAATGGGATAGTTGCAAATTTAGCAATTAGATTCAAAATAATTAAGTATGTAGCAATATTTAAAGTCTATCAGTGATAGACCATGTTGCAAATATTGGTCTATCATTGATAGATCCATATGAGTCTATCAGTGATACATGTCTATCAACGATAATTTTGCTATATTTGCAATTTTTTAAAAATATTGTTATATCCTTAATTATTATTGCTAAATTGGTCATCCATTATAATTACCCTATTTTAATTGTCTTTTTTTCTCATAATTGTTTTTTGCTATCTTGATTTTCATAATTTTGATTTATGAAAACAATGCACTCTCGATGGATTTATTAAAAGGCGTGAAGGAAAGATTCCTGAAGTCTTGAGGTCCAAGTACATATTGAAGAGTTAAATGAAAGATTCAAAGATCGAAAGGTATACAGTTGTTTTAATCCACAGTGGTTGTTATTTGTCATACAAAAATATAACAACAATAGAATTTCTG
>JBBPDI010089187.1:0-12376 GCA_037974545.1 Cucumis variabilis
CTATCTTATGTAGAATGGCATACTTAATGCTCAGTGTAGCAGTAGGAATTCCATTGATAGGCCAAATTGTGAGAGTCCCATCAGTTAGGACAGACACCAAGTCTTCATTGGATGGAGTTGGCAATGAGAGACTAAGAGGAGCAATAACTCCGAGAAATAAATTTATCACTGAGAGAGAAATGACAAAGTGAGAACCACGAATGTGTATCGTCTGGTAGTCAAAACTACTTGGATCATCAAACTTGAAAGGCAAATTTGCAATAAATTCTCAAATAAGTTTAGGGTTGACAGCCCCCACATTCACAATTGTTCGCGTTAAACCCAAGAGATCAATGAAAGACATAATACTACTATAGGATTGATGTTTATTATAGACATTTACCTCATTAGTCAAACGACGTTGAACCACATACTTCCATCTTTGAGCATTTCCTTCATGATGGAAGGAAAGTCCATCAATAGGAACAGAAGAAATATTCTTAGGTAACTTCTTCCAACGAGTCTTGGTAGTAATATTGCAAGGACCCTTAAAGTGTGATTGAGATGGCTTCGCACACTGCTCAGGGACTGAAGGAGAGCCAGATACATGAATGACAGCAAAAGATGGAGATGTTCGCACTGAGGCCGAAGGATCAGCAGATGGAGGAACATCAGAGGTTGACTCATTAGCATAGTTGTCAGAATAGCAGGAAAAACTCCCTAACTCGGAGAACCATGAGGCCCCGAGGAACTATCTGTAGAACTGGACGAAGGAGTCACCATTCGGGTAGGACCCTTCCCTTTAGACATAGATGGAACCAAAGTTGAACGCTTCACATCAGACATTGGGGTTTGAGTTAATAGTTTCTTCTTGAGAACATCAACTAATGGTACATCATCACGCAAATCAAAATTAGACTCTGATGCAGACAAAGCTTGAGGACGATTAGGGCATGCAAGATTAACTGATTCAGAACTATACGAACTAACAGGATATGGGAACTTACCACAATTAGCAAGATGGACATAAGGACGTCGAGCCAGGGTGCTTTTGATTTATTTTCCATGCATGCGAACATCATGCATGTTAATGAGAACGTCAAGTTCTTCAGAGTTAACAAAGGATTTAAGATAATATGCTGGACGAGTGTGAACCATTGCAAATAATCAACACAAATAGAATAAGAGAAATTCTTGAAGCAAGAGAAATGCAAGAAGATGAGCAATTCTTGAATTCAAAGAGATCTGAAATGTTGAATATAAAGTGCCAAACAGAAAATGCATAAACCATAAGAGTTTAAAACAAAGTCAAACCAATCGTGGGCCAAGTAAACTGGGCATGACCTCTGAAGACCAATATATTCAGTAATTGAATAGTACACACACCCAACCCAGCTCGTAAATGCTCAAAAGAAGAAGCATCAAGGGGTTTAGTAAACATAACAACCAATTGAAGACCAGAGAGAAAATGAGTAAGAGAAATAATTTTATCTTCAATAAGAGTCCGAATAAAATGATGATGAATATCAATATGCTTGGTCTAGCTATGTTGAACTGGATTTTTAGAGATCTCGATAGCACTTATATTATCATAGTAAAGGAGCATAGTATCTTGTGAAAACCCATATTCACTCATCATTTGTTTCATCCAAACAAGTTGGGAACACACACTACCAGCAACAACATATTCTGTCTCAGCTGTAGACAAAGAAACGAAATTTTGTTTCTTGCTGAACCAGGTGACTAAGTTGTTCCCCAAGAAGAAACATCTACCCAACGTAGACTTTTTTCATCTATACATCCAGCCCAATCTGCATCACAATATCCCACAAATGAAGAAGTAGTATTGAATGAATAATGGATTCCAAAGTTGGATGTCCCACTAACATATTTCAAAATTCTCTCAGCTGCAAGAAGATGAGAAGCACGAGGATCAAATTGATATCGAGCATAGACGCCTACAACATAAGCTATATCACACCGACTAGCTGTTAAATAAATGAGACTACCAAATCATACTCTGGTAAACAGTGTGATCGATAGAGATGACCTTACAGTCTTTAGTTAACTTGATATGTGTAGCCGCTAGAGTTCTTTTGGATTGAGAAGTCTCAAGCCCAAACTTCTTCACAATATTTATAGCATACTTTTCCTCTGAGATAAAGATTCCATCCTGACCTTGCTTGATTTAAAGTCCAAGAAAGAAAGATAATTCCCCTACCATGCTCATTTCGAATTCAGACTGTATAATATGAACAAAACTACTCACGTTATCATCAGGAAAACCATGAAAAATTATATTATGAACATAAATCTGAGCCATAATAATGTCTTTCTCTCTCCAATGAATAAACAAGATCTTATCAGTTCCTCCATGCACATATCCCTGTTGATATGAAAACACAGTCAAACTTTAATACCAGGCTTGAGGTGCTTGTTTAAGTCCATTAAGAGCCTTCAAGATTGTACACATGGTGAGAAAACTCAAAATCAATAAAACCCTTAGGTTGAGCAACATAAACTTCCTCAAACAAGTATCCATTTTAAAATGCACTTTAAATGGATATTGATAGTCTCTGTGACAGACCGAGTTCTAGTATTGAACACCCTGAATGTTGGACTATTCAGAGAATAGCCTAAATATAGTCTTATCTAACTTGACATCTAATTTTCTGAGATATTCTCGATCTGCAAGTATATAGCACACACTTCAAAAAATGTAAAAATATTTAACCTTAGGTTTCTTACCTTTCCATATCTCAGACATAGTTGTAGACGTGTCAGTCCTGATTGTCACTTTATTGTGAATATGACAAGCTGTGTTCATAGCCTCAGCCCGAAATTGTAGTGAAAGATTCTAGGCATGAAGCATAACTTTGACCATTTCATTAAGTGTGCAATTCTTTCTTTCTACCATCCTATTTTGTTATGGAGTGAAAGGAGTCGAGTATTCATGTTGAATACCTTTAGTTTCACAAAATGAGTTAAACTCTTCGTTCTCAAACTCTTTTTCGTAATCACTTTGAATTCTCCAAATATTCATCCCCTGCTCACATTGTAGATTTTTGCATAGAACAATAAATATCTTCAGAGTCTCTGATTTGTTTTTGAGGAACCTTACCTAGGTGAATCGTGAATAATCATCAATGCACACAAAGACATACTTCTTTCTCCCGAGACTTTCAATTTCCATGGGACCCATAAGATCCATGTGAAGAAGTTCAAGAACTTTTGATGTAGAGCACTCACTGGCAGGTTTATGGGATATTCTAATTTATTTTCCTCGTTGGCAGTCTTCACAGAACAGCTGACTATTGACATCTAGATTTGTTACATCCAATATAGCATCATGTTTCAAGGCTTTACCAATAGTTCCTAGACTCACATGTCCAAGTTTCTTATGTCACTGTTGTGTATGTTCTTCCTTCGTTAAGTGGCATGTCTCAGTTCGGTTTGAATACTAGTGGTAACTGTTATCAGGTTGTCTGGCACCTATCATGATCTCAACATTATCCCTATCAGTTACACTATAATTTTCTTTACAAAAATTTATGTCACCCTTGATCACATAATTGACTTATACTAAAAAGATTAGCAGTAATTCCTTCAACGTCTCTTTCACCATTAAGACGAGAAAGACGTCTCTCATTTATGCTTCCTTTTGGTAAAATCTAACCTTTTGCTCTATCACTAAACATTACATATCCTGAGGAGCATTCAGTTAAGTTTGAAAAATAAGATCGATTATCTATCATATGTCTTGAACAACCATTATCAAAGAACCAGTCTTCACTTATTACTTGAATTGAGGTCAATGCTATATTACTTTGCTCAGATGTCTGTTTGACTCTCCACACTTTCTTCATGTTTTTTTTTTTTATCATTTTACTTGGATAACTCAATCTTGATTTGTCAGTCATTTTAAGATTATAGACATTATAACTTCTCATTTTGTAGCAAAATGGTCTAATATGTCCTCGTTTTCCACAAAAATGACATATCCATACCTTTGATGTATTTGAGACTTTTTGCCATGTAGGTGGACAAGAATTACTTCCTTCACCTTTCTCTTCTGTCAGAACAAATATGACTTTATTTCTCTGTGTACCTGACGTAGTTCCAGCATTATAACCAAGTCCTTGCTTAGTGATATGAGTTTTTCCTAAGGACAGAATTTGATTTAAACATTATGTTCCAAAATTTAACATTTTTACAGATTTCAATAGTTGTTCATATTCTGCTTAAGCCTCCTTCAACTTCTGCTTTAAGGTCGATACTGATAGTCAACAATCTTTCATTCTCTTCCATCAATTCTTGAATGTTTTCTTTCTAGATGGTGTGAACAAATGAATCTTCTTTCCATGCCTGTTGTAATTTTTTATAAGATATATTCCATTCAATTGATCATCAAGTTCTTCGTTGTTAGATATCGACTCATTGTTAGAAATCTAACTGATAAATGCATTCATATACTTTTCTTCTTCTTCATGTTCATCAGATTCCTCATCAGATAACATGACACATAAAATTTTTCTTTTGTCTTCTCAGATCGTTGGACACTCAGCATGATAATGTCCATGACCACCACATTCTCTATATTTAAAGGATTTTGTGTCTTTGTTATTTGGCGATCAGAATCTCTTCTTCTAAACTGATTCGGTTCACGACTATTTCTACTTATAGCTATTAGGATTTTTAAATTTTCTAATAATATTTTAGAACTATTTGTTTAACATTGCAATTGACTCATTTACTCGATCATTTGATGACTTACATTTTTGAACAAAATCATCTTGATGTACAGATTGAAAAGCTATATCTTTTCCTTTACCTTCTTCTCTGTCAGTTTTAGCAATTTCATAAGTATGAAGAAACTTGAATAATTCATCAAGAGACAATGTAGTAATGTTCTGAGCTTCCTCTATAACTGTTACTTTCATGTAAAATCTTCTGGATAAAGATCGCAAAACTTTTCTAACAAGTCTAGACTCTGGAATTCCTTCACCAAGATTGAACGAGTCATTAGCTATTTCCAAAACCCTTGCATTATATTTAGATATAGTTTCTTCTTTTAACATTTTCAACGATTCAAACTTGAAGGTTAACAATAGAAGACGTGATACCTTCACTTTAGAAGTACCCTCGAATGCCACCTCAAAGACCTTCAAGGCGTCTTTGCTGTAACACAGGTGTTTATTAATTTAAACACATTCAAATCTACTCCATTATATTTTGCATTAAATGGTCGGGAATTTTCCATCGACTCTTGCTCTTCTTCATTTGTTCAGGTTTCTTTAGATTTTGGAACAAACCTTCCATTTACAGTAACCATAGGTGGTGTCCATCCCGCTTTAACAGTTCTTCTTTATACGTCTAGGTTTCTTTTTTTGCACACCCAAAATACATAGAAAATAATATATATATATATAGATAGATAGATATAGATATAGATATAGATATCTTTTATAGAATCTTCAAGATATTGCTTGCTCCTTAATACCAATATCCTTAAATATAGGAACACATAAAATTATCTTCAATTCTGTTTGACAAAGTATTTCAACATATCAAACACTTTTTCTTTATGTTAAAAGACTCTTCTTCCTTTGATTGAGAATTTCATGGATTCATGACTTAATTATGACTCAACTCGAGACTCCTTTTGTTTCTCCCATCTTAATTGAGGACATTCTCGTTTAAAATGCCCATAGCTTTTGTAATAATAACAAATGTCTGCTCCAATAGTTATCATACAGAATGACCTTAGTGAAATCTCCCATAGTTATCATACAAAAGTTTCTTACTCGTCTTAAGTACTGATTTCTGTCCTGACTTCTTAGTAATCACAGTTGACTTAACTAAAAAAATTCTCCATAGTCGATCTGGGTAAATATTTCCTATAATTACCTTCTGTGTCAAGTGTCTTTTAGAATATCCTATTTGTCTTTGTGTTTGTTCTTTCATCCTAAGGTAGTGTTTTGAGAAAAATTCTTCCTCAAACAATTATCGAAATTTCCTCCAACTTGATCTTTCTACCATAGTCAAACTTCTTTTCATTTATTTCCACCAATCTCTTGCTTCTCCTTTTAACATAGTTTCTGCTAGTTCGACTTCTTGATTTTCAGGGCATCTAATAACTGTGAAGAAATCAATCAATCTACCGATCCACTCATCCCCTTTAATCGAATTAGTTAATCTCCTAAACACATCAACTCCTAAAGCTTCTAATTCCCTGCTAGTACACTTGTTCCTACAATCCATTTGATCTACGGGTAACAATATTTCCATTTCATTAAAAATTTATAAAAATGAAACTTTTACGTACATTGGTTTTGGGAAGATTGTGCTCTGGTCGCTGCATACATACTTTGCCAGCCAATCAATTTTGTAAATTCGTTTAAAATCTACTTTTTTTCTAGGAAATAACTTTTGCTCTGATACAAAGTTTGTATCAGGTTATCTAAACAAACTTAGACTTTTGTTTCCTAAAGATTTAAAAACTTGCTCTGACCAAGTTATCACACCCCGCCTCGAACACCTGCTTACTTGGTTCTAGACATAGCGTGATGCAAGTCGAAGTTGTTCGCCTTCAAAAAAACTTTACTAACACATGTGACATGAAAACATGAAACATTCAATAGTGGAAGTCTTTAAACTGGAAATACTTAAAACCACAGTGTGACCCATTTGAAATTCCTTTTATTAAAACCAAGTGAAAAATATATCAAACGTAAAAGTATAAACTCTTAAATAACAATAGTAATATTTTAAAGTAAACCAATTCCTTTTACGATTGAAAACCAAGTTTTCCTGGCAGCAATATGTTCATCACGTGGAGATCCACAATCTTTACTTGAAAAATGGAAAAATATTTTTGAAAGGGTAAATCAAAAGACGTAGTAAGCAACGATTTTATAAAACAATTTCATGAACATTTTCATATAAAATCGAAGCTTAAATACATTTATCAGTAAAGAGTCATTTTATAACATAGATTTGTAAACATTAAAACCTTTTGTAGTTTCGAAGACTATCCTCCATAACCGCGGGCAGGGTGTATCTCTTCGTTCGAAGAAAGGACAGTTGATGGCAAGCTATCCCCCTTCTTTAAAGCATAAATATATATACCCGTCTTGATGGCCCGTAGTTAAAAATAGGTTCGTCAACCGTACCATCAGTGTGAAGTTAACCACATGCATACAATATAATCTATTGACCGTTATTAATAAAGTGTTATTATTATAATAAATGTTATTGGTTATATTAATAGTTTTGTCTTAATAACCCAAATCCAATAAACTATCCTAAGTTTTTTTTATGAGTCTTGAACAGTATGTAGAGACGTACAAGCATCAATGTTTTAGATAAGCTTAAAGGTTATTTAGTATAAGGATAAGGTTGGGTACCTTATCTTGGCAACACTATGGATATAGCTCACTTTGTATTTAATATAAATACAATGATTCAACATGTTCGTGTAGGTGATATGCGAGTGAGTGTATTCTATACAATGAGTTTGCATAAGACCAGACCACGAAATAATAACCACTAGATGTAACTCCGTTAACTAGTTAGGTTTATATTTCATTAGGATGACCTAGGTAACATAGTCTTAATCCTGAGTGTATTATGAACTCTTGTTTGTGAGATATTTTCCATTGATTTGTACGAGTGAGAGTGGCTAGATTGTTGACTCAATATGCTTATCATTTTAGAGGGACAAGACCGAGTGGAAAGCTGAGAGATAATTACACAAGATGGAATTCACTCATTTCCTACTTTAAGGGTAAATAGATGAGTGTTCCCTTAAATGCTGTCTTCGAGACATGAACAAAGAATTCTACCCGCTCTATGGCACGAGAAGGGTTTCTGTTTATCGGTTGGACCATAAACAAGTTGTTTATTAGAGGAGCACTGGTATTTAAGAACTAGAGGTAATCTAGGGGTAAAATGGTAATTTGACCAAATTGATGTTATGAACACTCGTGAAGAACTAACTTACTATTATTGATCTATATTCATGGACACAGAAATATATCTATAATGAGAAGAGTTCAACTGTGAGTCCTTAGTGGAGTGTACACATAGTTAACAAATATTGATTAATGTGGTTAATGAATTCATATCGTTGTAGCTTATGATTTGTAGGTCCATTAGGTCTCATTTTTAACTCGTAAAGGATAATGAAATTTATTTATATTGGTTGTAATTTGAAATGTTCCAATTTACTTTGCAAATTAGTATAATGTATGGTGATACATTATAATATAAAGTTTATATTTTTAATCAAACTTTATTATATAAATTTAATATTGGATATAATTCAAAATTAATCTATGAGAGATAAAATGTATGAATGACTTCAAATATTAATTTAATGTGAATTGGATTCATATTAAAATTATTGATTATGAGAGAAATTTATATTTGAATATGATTTCAAATTTAATTTAAGTTAAATATAAAATATTTAATTTAGCTATTAATTAATAGTTTAGTTTTATTTTATTTAATTAAATTAATTTTAAACTATAAAATATTCGAGAGATATTCATTAAATATGATTTAAATGAAATATTAAATAAATATAATTTAATTAATTTTTAATTGATTAATTAATTAATTAGTAGATTTAAAATTTCTATTAATTTATTTTTTTTAAATTAGGTCCCCTCAAGGAAATAGAGTTATAAATATGCAGAAGAAAAATAGTTTTTCTTAATCAAATTAAGTCAATGCTTTTGCTCCCTACAAAAATAGTTTCTCTTTAAACTTTTTTCATCCCAATTGGGTTCCACAAACCAATCTCATCCCAGAGGATAAAAAGGTCTCCGATGGGTGGTGCCTCAATTTCTAGTTTTAATAAATTCAAAGGCGTTAAACTAAGTAAGTTTTTCTTTCTCTAATCTGTAATTAGAAAGCATGCTTAGCCTTTAAGTTATAATAAGAAAATTAGTTTTTGTATTATTTTGCCAATGTATTGGTATTTTGGGATTTCCAATTAAATTGAGAAATAGTTCTGTAAAATCTTTTGCTGCCTAGGGCTTTTATCCCTTCAAGTTGCTCTAGGAATAAAGTCCAGAAGAAGCTAAAATGCTTGTTTCTAAAGTAAAGTTATCATTAATTTGTGCTTTGAAAATTTGGATGGTTTGAGGAGATAGTTTTAAAGAAGATAGCTAATGATACAAAGTTAGAAAATGTGGTAAAAGAGAAGAAAGGGATTGCTACTAGTGTACCACTAATATCACTTACATTAAAGAAGAAGGTGGTAGAAGAGAAGAAAATGCAAGAGAAGGAAATGCAAGAGAAGTGGTTGCTACTAAGCCACCGATATCAAAGAATGAGGTAAATATGAAGGTGGATTGTAAAAAGATAATTTTATGTATATGAGTTCTTAGATTGTTACTTAATTGTGTTAGGTAAAAACTTCAAGGTCGCAAAGAATGTGGAAGTTACTAGTGCACCATCCAATCTACCAATTCAATTGAAATATATTCTTAGTTATGTTGAAACGGTAATGGTTGATGGGTCTAGTTTCTCCTTTCAACTACCTTTTGAGTTATTTTGTATATGTCAAAAGAGTTACGTCTTGCAAGAAGTTGTCATTGATTTTTGCAACATGCAAAAGGTAAAAATGTTATTTTTTTATGATATACGTATTCACACTTTTTAATTAATAATAAGTTTATGTGTGCAATTAATTTATAATTGGCACTTACACTCGCTCATTATTGATTTGAAGAATGTTTCGAAGCACGTTTTTGTATATTCATCTCTTATATCAACTGACCATAGTACTTGAGAGATTAGAGCTCAAAACCTTTGTATTAGATTAATGCATGACTTCCAAACAAGATCAATTGGTTATTGCTCCTTATAATCTCAGGTAAGTATAATTTTTATCAATTCAAACTTGCATTAGTAGCAAAGTACTAATTACTTGCAAATATATTTCATTTAGTGATCATTGATCATTAGTAGTCATTAATGTATATGATGATGATGTGTACCATCTTGACTCGTTGAGAACAAGTTTTCGAAAAGATATCAAGTACATAACGAATATGTAAATTAACTCTGTTTATGTTTCTTGTTTCATCGCTAAAAAAAATATTTCGTTTTGAATTATACTATAGTTTAGAAAATGTAGGGCCTTGACGATTTTTCATCTCATAAGAATTTGAAAAAGACCAGAAAAACAACATTTTGGAAAGTTGTAAAGGTAAATATATTTAAAATAATTTTAATTTTAAATTAGCACATATATACTATATATGCCTTATTAATTAGTGGTGTTATAGTGTCCTTTGCAGATAGAAATTGTTGAATGTGGATATTATGTCATGAGATACATGCGAGAAATTGTAACTAAGGACACAAACATTATCACTGATGCGGTATGTTTTTAAACTATTTAAATAGTAACAGTATAATATGACTATCTAAAATATTTTACGAACTGTATTCTACTTTTTACATTTTATAGATTGATACGAGAAGCCCATACTCACAGCTTGAATTGGATGAAGTAAGAGCAGAGTGGGCTGAATTTTTAGCTCGATACATATGATAGATGATGGGATAAAAGCCCTTGGCAGCGAAAGATTTTACAGAACCATTTCTCAATTTAATTTAGAAATCTAAAAATACAAATCTATTGGCAATATTTAGAAACAAAATTCTAAAAGGCTAAGCATGCTTTTAAATTAAAAGATAAAGAAAGAAAAACTCACGTAGTTTGAAGCCTTTAAATCTACCAAAACTCCAAATTGGGGACACCACCCATCAGAAACCTTTCTATCCTCGGGGTTGAGATTGATTTGTGCGAACCAATTGGAATGATCAAATCTTTATTTTAAAGAATCTCTGAGAGAATTCGCAGAGTGAAAAATAAGCTTGTGTTGAAAAACTTGTTTTCTTTTGCGTATTTATAAATCCATTTTCCTTAGAAATTTAGAGAGAATCATGAAATTCTATTAATTTAAAAAAATATTAAATTAACTAATTAATTAAATTAATAATTAATCAAATCATATTTAATTAATAGTTCATTTAAATCATATTTGATGAATATCTCTCACATATCTTATAATTTTAATTTAATTAAATCAAGTTTAGTTAAATAAAATAAAAATAAACTATTAATTAATTCTCCAATTGATTAATTTCTAAATTAAGTATCTTATATTTAATTTAATTCAAAATTTGAATCATATTCACATATAAATTTCTCTCATACCCTATAATTTTAATGTGTATCATATACGTATTAAACTTTAACCTATAGTTTTAATATGAATCCAATTTAAATTAAATTAATATTTGAACTCATTCAAATATTTCATCTCTCATAAATTAATATTGAATCATATCCAAAATTAAATTTATGTAATAAAGTTTTATTAAAATATAAACTTTATATTATAATGTATCACTAAACATTATACTAATTCCCTAAGTAAATTTGAACATTTCAAAATACAATCAATATAAATAAATCTCATTACCCCTTGTCGAGCTAGGAAGGGGACCTAATGGACCTACAGATAAAAAGCTACAACGAAGTGAGATTAATTGACTAAACTCATTAACTACATTAATCAATATTCATTAATTGTGTACAGTCCACTAAAGACTCACAACTGAACTCTTCTCACTATAGATCGGATATATACTAATAACAGTAAGTTAATCCTTAATGAGTCGTAACACCAGCTGGATCAAATAGTCGTTTTTCCTCTAGGTTACTTCTAGTCCTTAAATACTAGTTCTCCTCTAATAAACATGTTTATGGTCCAACCAATAAAGAGAAATCTCTCTCATGTCATAGAGAGGGTAAAACCCTTTGTTCAAGTCTTAGAGACACCATTTAAGGGAACACTCATCTACTTAGCCTAAAGTTAGAAATGAGTGAATTCCATCTTATGTGATTATGTTTCAAGCTCCCCACTCGGTCTTGTCTCCAAAATGATAAGCATATTGAGTTAGAAATCTGGCAATTCTCATCGTACAAATCAAAGGATAATCCCTCGGGAACAAGATTTCATAATACACACAGGATTAAAACTAAGTTACCTAGGTCATCCTAATGAAATAGAAATCCAACTAGTTAATGAAGTTGCATCTAGTGGTTACTACTTTGTGGTTCGATCTTATGCAAACTCATTGCATAGGATACCCTCACTTGCATGTCACCTACACAAACACGTTGGATCATTGATGTATCAAATACAAAGTGAGCCATATTCATAGTGTTACGAGGATAAGGTTGGGGATAAGGTACCCAACATTATCCCTATTGACCATTTAAGTTGATCTCGAACATTGATTCATGTATATCTCTATATACTGTTCAAGACTCATCAAACAACTTAGAATATTAGTTTATTGGATTTAA